>JAPEVW010000540.1:0-81789 GCA_027921565.1 Artemia sinica | reverse complement strand
ATATTACCTTACAATACATTTAGGCTGTATTGTTTGACGTCAATAAGCACTTATGTTGACCTACTACAAAAAAACGTATACATATTGCTTTTGACTCTTTGGACAGACGATAACAGTTGACAAAAAAAGATGGCTCTTATTGAATTGCTATATAATCATAGAAAAATTCGTGAAATCTAAAAAAAGGCATTTGCTATTCCCGTAGGATGCCATCATCAAATATTTAAATCTAATCAAATTGGTGAGTGTCTCGCTTTAATTTTACATGTTTTATGGCACAGAATAAAGGAATAGTATTATAGCATTACAAACTAACCTCTTGGTACGTTATAATTCATTCATTTACAAAGGAAATTGAAGCTTAAAGAGGAATTAAAACAGTGGGGACACTTAAACAGTAAAGAAATTGGAAACCACCCCGAGCGAAGAAAACAGCAATTATTATAAAGTGAATGTATTATTTATAGTCCCAATTTTGTAGAAGATAAAAACATACGCATTTTTAAATGTTAATAAATAACTTAATGTGAGCAACATTAATTGAATCTGCTATTCCAAAAAGTTCATTAAGTGGACACACGCTTTTGAAAGCATGCGGGATCTATGTTTCATTGCTGTTAGTTAATTATGGAGAAAAGAATGGATAAAAATGATTTAAAGTAAGCTCCTTAGAATCTATACTATTAAAAATATAATCCTGACATGTTAAAAAAAACGAAACAAAGATAGGGAATAAGCCTGAAAACAAAACAAAAATAAGATGTACATGGTTTTTCCCTTAGAATTGATAGTAGAAAGTTACAGATGACCATTCAACTCATTGAGCTGTGAAGTATTTTCTATATTTAGGACTTAGGAAAAAGTTGTTCCCCTGGTATTGGAGGATTAACATAAGGGAGTTGCACCACTTTAAAGGCAAAAGTGGGGCGCAAAACGGGGTTGCTATGCCAACTTACTGGAGGGGGAGAATCCCTCGTTTCGGCCACAATCAGTGGTGATTTCCGTGGTTACTTCCAACGGTCCCCGTTCATACTAGCGGTGATTCGTATGGTCCAGGGCCACTTTTTAACAGTCCAAGGTTTTACCGGATAAGATTTCTAAAACTATCTCTTTAGACTCAACTAGGCTGAAAAAGTTAACAAGAGTACATAGTATAAAAGGAAGGTCTTAATACTGTATTCACTTTCCACGCTGTATAAGATACTGATTTAAAAAAAGGACCTCTTTCTCCCAGCCCGCTCCGCTAGAACTCTGACTGCGACATGGGGTACGGGGTGGTAATTAATTCTTCCAGCCAATCCTAGGTCCTGTTGCCCAAGAATGGCAAAGATTGCAAATTTATCTCACAGTCAGTCACTTAATGAGGTTCAGTAATGAACCAGGAGAAACCAAAAATATTCTCAAGAAGAAAGCTATCACCAAACTCCTAGGTGATGACACTTGCAAACAGCAGCTATAACTCAACTATCTTCCATCAAAAAGGACATAGATTCCACATCAAAGCTAGTTAAGCTTGTTGACCTCAAACTGCTAATCAAATCGACGCCATTGCCCTAGTCAAGGCAAGAAATCTAAGGAAAAAACGGCAAACTTTCCATCCCAGTCCAAAATTACCACCAATTGATAATTCGTGTCGGCTGAAGAAGAATTTCAGTATTCAAATCCAACGAAAATGATGAAACTTCGACCACAATGGATATTTAAATGTATACTATGCAAGATTTTTACGTTTCTCACAAAATTATCACTGTGCACCTAATGTTGTTTTAACTATTACGATGACCAAAATAATTTGCGCAACAACCTTCTTAGCTAGCCCTGATAGCCCCCTTAACGTTTAACTGTCAATATCTCGACACTAGATTTTGTAAAAAAATGTAAAACCAAAGCTAATGAAGAGACAAAACTTTAATATAATCTGCTTTAACATCAAAAGCATAAGAGATAAGTGGACTAATTTTAAAGATGGGGGGTGGGGATTTAATTTTAACGGTTAACGGTTACTGCCCTTTCGACCGTAATTGGAATAACGGAGACGTGGCTTCAGAAAATTGATGATACTAATGAATTTTCCTCTCCCTGGCTTGTTTCAAGCTATTCATATTGAAAGAAAATTAACAACAAAGTCCTCTTTTTTGGCATTTCTCTTTACATTCACAGGCTATTTACACTGTGAATCCTTATTCTCGCAACCTATAAAGAATAGATGCATTTATTCAATAATTGTTGATATAACGTATGTTGGACGACAATTCTTTTATTTTTTCATTGTTTTATAAACCACCCTCATTTCCGACACCTTTCTTTTGTAATCTCTTTTTGAGACTTTTCTAGTTTTATTAATTTACCACAAAAGAAGGCAATAGTTTTTGGGGACTTCAATTGTAATTTACTAAAGTTAGCAGTAATAATGATTGTGATACCCTTCTTTGAAACATTTACCTCAAAGTGGTCTTCTTCCGACAATCCTTTTCCTACTAGAGTTGATCCTATGAGGTCTACCACTACTGTAATTGATAACATGTTTGTAGCCACTCCTTCCTTTGGGAAACTTACCTGTCCTCCAAAAATAATATTCTCTGACCTGTCAGACCACTTTCTAATCTATCTCGTCCCTAACCCTTCCAACCAACTATTAAACACCCTAGAAAAACTAATATCCCTACGTCTAAATAGGATATATAATATTGTGGAATATGAACCGGTTCACGGATCGTCTGAAATAATCATTGAATGGTCAAAGGTTTTGGATGTCCAGGATGTTAATTCAGCCCAAATGGTTTTACACAGGGACTGAGTGATCTTATCAGTTCAACCTTTCCATCTGTAAATCAAACCGAAAAAACTACCTATATACACCCCTGGATGTCCCAATAGCCTGATAATCTCTTCATATTGTAAAAATAACCTATATAAGTTAGCTTGCAAAACCAGTAGCGTTATTGACCTAACTAATTATAAAACTTACAAAAACTATATACAAAAACTCTTCCGTGAAGCAAAAAAAAAAATAATATTATTCAAAAAATCACTCACTGCAAAGGGGAACTTGCGAGGAAATTACACCATCATATTCAGCATATTTGATAACCCTACTTTATAAGTTTCAAGTCCCTATACACCATAATACGGAATTTTACATTTTTACCACAAGGAAAGATCTCGAATGCATGTTACTTTGTTTCTTTAATTTCTTCCCCAAGGGTGACCAAATGGAAACAGTGATCCTATAAGCTCAGAAGAAGACGGTTCTATACCATCGATGCCAAACAAAATTGGGCGCAATATAATCAACTTCGTGACAAGCTTGTTTTAAAGTATAAAAAAGGTGGACTTTTGCCCTTACTCGAAAGTAGAATACTTTGAAACTTCATTTGAAAGGCCATTTGGCTTTGGCCAAACATCAACATTTTGACACTCCTGACAAGCCAAATTTTGTTTCGAATTTTGCTTCAAATTTGGACATCTTTCAATGCATAAGCAGACTAGTTGCTCTTCCCTTTCTCGAACAGCAGCAAGTTCATGAAAATGACGAAGGTCCAGTTTCCTTATAATTTTTTGATATACGATAAAAATAATGCTATTGGGCATTACGCGCTACCTAATAATCGAGCTACCACTCAGTGCTACCTGGTTTTTGTTGGGGTGAATATGAGAAAATGGGCTAAAATTTACCGACAACTAAATATCCAGCTTTCATTTGTTGTTTTTTTTTGCAAACTGTCAGTATAAAATGCGTCAATAGAAAAGATTTATGGCGCTTGGGGTCGGTTGCAACCTGACCAAGAGGTACGTATTGCCTCTGTTACTTGGGTATTATTATTTTGTTTGAAAAAGTATGTGATGCGTGTCAAACAATTTTTTGCACAGAGCAGGAAAGACCCTTTCTTGGCTCCCCTGAGTGCTACCTGGGTTTTGTTTGGGGTGATATGAGAAAAATTGGCTAAAATTTGACCGACAACTAAATAAGCCAGCATTTCGTTTTGGTTTTTTTTGCAAACTGTCAGTGGAGGAAACTGCGTCCTAGATAATATTTAATGGCGCTATGGGTCGGTTTGCAACTGACGCGAAGAGGTATCGTATTGCCTCTGTTCTTGGTGATTATATATTGTGTTTGAAAAAGTATGTGATGACGTGCAAACAATTTTTGCACAGAGCAGGAAAGACCCTTTCTTGGCCCACTAGTGCTACCTGGGTTTTTCTGGTGGGGGTGATATGAGAAAATGGGCTAAAATTTACCGACAACTAAATAATCCAGCATTTCATTTGTGGTTTTTGCAAACTGTCAGTGGAGAACTGCGTCCTAGAGAATATTTATGGCGCTTGGGTCGGTTGCAACCTGACCAAGAGGTATCTTATTGCTCTGTTCTTGGGTATTATTATTGTGTTTGAAAAAGTATGTGATGCGTGCAAACAATTTTTGCACAGAGCAGGAAAGACCCTTTCTTGGCCCACTTAGTGCTACCTGGGTTTTGTTGGGGTGATATGAGAAAATGGCTAAAATTTACCGACAACTAAATAATCCAGCATTTCATTTGTGGTTTTTTGCAAACTGTCAGTGAGAACTGCGGTCCTAGAGAATATTTATGGCGCTTGGGTCGGTTGCAACCTGACCAAGAGGTATCTTATTGCTCTGTTTTGGGTATTATTATTGGGTGTTTGAAAAAGTATGTGATGCGTGCAAACAATTTTTGCACAGAGCAGGAAAAGACCCTTTCTTGGCCCACTAGTGCTACCTGGGTTTTGTTGCGGGGCGGGTGATATGAGAAAATGGGCTAAAATTTACCGACAACTAAATAATCCAGCATTTCATTTGTGGCTTTTTTTGCAAACTGTCAGTGGGAGAACTGCATCCTAGAGAATATTTATGGCGCTTGGGTCGGTTTGCACAAACCTGACCAAGAGGTATCTTATTGCTCTGTTCTTGGGTATTATTATTGTGTTTGAAAAAGTATGTGATGCGTGCAAAACAATTTTTGCACAGAGCAGGAAAGACCCTTCCTTGGCCCACTAGTGCTACCTGGGTTTTGTTGGGGTGATATGAGAAAATGGGCTAAAAATTTACCGACAACTAAATAATCCAGCATTTCATTTGTGGTTTTTTGCAACTGTCAGTGGAGAACTGCGTCCTAGAAAATATTTATTGGCGCTTGGGTCGGTTGCAACCTGACCAAGAGGTATCTTATTGCTCTGTTCTTGGGTATTATTATTTTGTTTTGAAACAGTATGTGATGCGTGCAACAAGTTTTTGCACAGAGCAGGAAAGACCCTTCCTTGGCCCACTAGTGCTACCATGGGTTTTGGTTGGCAAGGTGATCTGAGAAAATGGGCTAAAATTACCGACAAACTAAATAATCCAGCATTTCAGTTGTGGGTTTTTTGCAAACTGTCAGTGAGAACTGCGTCCTAGAAAAATATTTTATGGCGCTTGGGTCGGTTGCAACCTGACCAAGAGGTATCTTATGCTCTGTTCTTGCAGGGTATTATTATTTTGTTTGAAAAAAGTATGTGATGCGTGCAAACAATTTTTGCACAGAGCAGGAAAGACCCCTTCCTTGGCCCACTAGTGCTACCTGGGTTTGTTGGTGATGTGATATGAGAAAATGGGCTAAATTTACCGAAACTAAATAATCCAGCATTTCATTTGTGGTTTTTTTGCAAAACTGTCAGTGGAGAACTGCGTCCTAGAGAATATTTATGGCGCTTGGGTCGGTTGCAACCTGACCAAGAGGTATAGCCTTATAGCTCTGTTCTTGGGTATTAGTATTGTGTGTTTGAAAAAGTATGTGATGCGTGCAAACAATTTTTGCACAGAGCAGGAAAGACCCTTCCTATTGCACCACTAGTGCTACCTGGGTTTTGTTGGGGTGATATGAGAAAATGTGGCTAAAAATTTACCGACAACTAAATAATCGAGCATTTCATTTTTACCGACAACTAAATAATCTTCAATGGAGTATAGAACTTTTTTTGCTACTGTATATTACCTTAAAGTACTTTGGACAAACTAGGCAGACGATTCAATAATAAAGAGATTCAGTGTGCTTAGCCAGAGTGGTGTCAGATAATAAATAAAAGTAACAAAGTTGTTAACTAGTGAAAACCCATTTGGCAATAGTATAGAAACAGAAGTTTTTGTTCGAGAATGATTATATTTTAAATTAACCCTTTACTTTGATTATTATTTTCTTGGTATAAAATTTCATATCTAACATCACCCTGTTGTCACTTCCCGCCACGTTGCCGGCGACACTGATAGTACTTTTGATTTGTTTTTATTTTGTGAATATATACGTATTATTTAAAAAAATACGCATTACATAGTATACATTTAAATAAAATCAAAAGTACACGGGAAGGCCCCACCACCACAACTACCAATGAAGCTGTAAGCGATAAAACTGTAATCAAACTGTAAGCAATAAAAAAAAGAAAAATAATGACCCTTTGAATTTCAGCTTAGGCATTCCTTTGGAATAGATATAAAAACGAAAATTTGTTTTGTCGGTTTCCAATTTTTTTGCGTCGTTACTGTTGTTAATTTTCAGCTCATGACAGCTTTGGGTAAAAAAGAAGACAAATTAAGGAATTAGAAAATTTATAATGCTTGAGAACATTGAATCAACCGTGCTGAACCACAGTTGAAAAAAGTGGAAGATAACAAAATTAGGCAATATTCTAAAGCTAATCTTCAAAAACTCTTACTAAAATCAAATGTTCTATTCGTGGATAAGAAATACTAATTAGTAAGAATCATTATTGCAACTGAAACATAAGTTCTATTCTTTGATTCTGTTTCATAGTTTTTAACTTCTTATTTCAGTTCCCTTTCAGTTTGAAAAAAAATATATGACTAATAATTGTAAAAAATCATCTTGATTTCTGAATAAAAATACTATAATATGCGAAATAAAATATATTTCTAGAGTAAAAAAATTTAGTTTTTTCCTAATGCAGTTTGTATGTTCGCCTGCATGTTTTGCAATATTCATCTCACCTCGCTCACTTCCCAGAATATTTTGAATAGTTTCATAATACAGCGAATAATTTCATAATACAGTATAGTCTACAACGAATAAAGAGACAAACTGAAAAAAATAAATAGCCAATAAATACAAACTGTCGATTAGAAAAGCACCTAGAAACTACAAACTAAAAAGCTCTTAATAACCATGCAAAAAGAAAAATCGAGAAGAGAGGGAGGAGAGTGAGGAGGAGGAGAGAAAAAAATAGATATTTACTTCAACTCATGGTGAAGTTGGAATCAATTATATGAAAAAAATTTAGTAGCTTTAGCAGTTGATTTCAATCTTTTATTATGACCCAAGCACCTATAATATAAAACACACAATAAGCAAAGCAAAGCACATGAGGTAGCATAAACACTTGCAAAGGGAAAGCACATTCGGGCTAAGAAGTAATAGTACATATTGCTTCTTCTCGATTAAGCTGTCTATAGAGAGGTGGTCGCAAGTTTGGTCTAAATCACTCATAAATTCATCTTTTTGATGGGTTGTTTTTACAATTCTCTCGTGGCTTGTTTGATGAGCTCTGATGATAGGAGTTTCAGACCTGGTGTTCAAGGCTAGTCTGAGTGCTGGTTGTGCAAATCGGGTTTATTTACTGCATTATAAAATGGGCAACGTTTGCTTAGGAGTGCATGTGTTCATATGGATGGGAGGAGTGACGTGTTGGTGTTATGACAAGAGGCAAAGCACTTGGCTTAGAGGCAGAGGTGATCCCATCTTGGGCAATTCGTACCTCTTTTCTAGTCCCTTTTTCTAAATGCTTCATTGGGACCTAGATTACTACTCCTTGGGCACTACACTTCTGATATTACTTTCAAGTTTGTGAAGGATAGGGCTCGGGTATATATGAATCCAGTTTCTTCTTAGCAAGGGCCCGGCTTGCTCTTCTTAAAAAGTATGAACTTGGATTATCGCTAATAGCTTAGTGAAATATATAGATAAAATTCATCCTTGACAAGGAATCTAAAAGACAAAAACTTTTTATTGTACATTCAAGTTTTATTAATAAATAATTTAAAAACGCTTATTAAAACACATTATTCATAGGGCACTGAAATCAATATTATATATGTGAGAAAGGGTTATTTTAAACCCTCAAGAACCCGTCACTATCACTTAAGTGTTTTCTGACGTTTCAATACTCGATGTTGGAACCTTTGGTCCTGGTTTTTTTCTTCAGATAAATGTCTTTCCTTGTTTCTTTTCTTTTGAGTTCTTTAATTATCTCTTTTCCCATCTGTGGAAATGATAAATTATCTCTTAATATTGGCTGCGCCATTTTTCATTTCTTTAACTGCGTAGTTTGTTAAAACCACAAGGTTTTAATTGCGCAGTTATTTACGGGTGACCCATCATAGCTAAAGTTATTACTTTCAGATAACAAGTTTGGTCCGTATTGTCGAGGGGTGAAAGAAAGGGCATAAATGGCTGATTCATTCGAAGTAAGTTGGCTTGATACATTTGAAGTAAGTTGATTCATAATCTTGGACTTTTTAGCCTAGGTGGAGTCGCCGGCAGCCTAAAGAGGGCTGTGGAGATTATATTATTTTGCAGTAGGAAAAGAGTTGCGAGACATACCGTCATTTACTACATAGACAGGGGCTCCGTTTACTACCTCTGATGGAGAATAGTTAGAGATTTTAGTGGTGACTCATTGTGGGTGCATTCTTGGTATAGTTTTAAACGCGTTTGACCTCCACTCATTCACACTCACGTTACCATAACCCTGGAGCATGGTATACCGTACCAATCAGGTACTAACATACTCTATGCATTTACGGAACAGTAGTGGTAAGCGCGAGATTCCTATCGTACAATATTGTCGCAGACAGTACCAGATAGACTTCCCCTCTAGTAAGTGATGTAGCACCATTTTTGCGCCAATATCTGGTGGCAGTTCGTGGCTTACCCCCAATGAGCACCACAACCCTAGAGAAACCCATATGTATTATTATTTGAACAGTGGGAACATACCATTTTCTTGGTAGACACGTGATATGTCCAAGGCAATCACGCCACCGTGTCACTCAATGGTTGGCAAACGACAACCTTTCTGCACCAAACAAACTAGGCATTCGATCTAAGGCATTTTCAGACATTTTCCACCAAAAGAACCATGTAAACTAGACTTAAACTTAAAGAATTATACACTACACGTCGTTTAAACTTAAAGAAAATTCCCAATAGCGTTTTCTTTTGATGATTTGTGATAAATAATCGCCAGCAGGGCACAATGTACCTTTCTAGTGGCAACATCTGGTAACCCGTCATCATCACTTGAGCGTTTTCTGGCGTTTGGATATCACAGTATATATATATTTTTATTTGAACAGTGGGAACATGCTATTTCATTGCTAGAGCGTGATAGTCCTACAAGGCAGTTCACTCCACCATGGCACTCAATGGCTGGCACAAGTTACCCTCCTGGAGCAAACTATTATTCCTAAGGTATCTTCAGGACATTTTCTTGGTAAAAATGATGCTTCGCAAGTGTATTTTGGTAATTTTTCGTGTTTAAAGAGTATGATTTACTTAAGGATGTTTAGTTGTGCTATTTCGCGGTATAGCTTGCCCCTGTATCACCTTTGTTGGTGTTTCAAAGTTAGAATTTTGGAAGAAGTTGCTTAATTTTCTGTTTCTTGGTTTGGCTCGTCAGCGTTAGCTTTTTTGGTGTTTCCAAGTGTGTTTTGGAAGTTTTTCGTTTGAAACGTTTTTAGATTTAGGATGTTTAGTTTCACTGCTTCGTGGTTTAGCTTGTCTGTGTTAGCTTTGTTGGTGATTCCAAGTGTTTTAAGTTTTTTTGTTTGAAACGTTTGATTTAGGATGTTTAGTTTCAATGTTTCGAGGTTTAACCTTGTCTGTTTTAGCGCTGGCTTGTGTTTCCATGAGTATTTGGAAGTTTTTCGTTTGAAACTTTAAGATTTAGGATGTTTAGTTGTGCTCTCTCTATGGTTTAGCTTGTCAGTGTTAGCCCTCTTTGTGTTTCAAAGAGTATTTTGGAAGAAGTTATTTAGTTCTTCTGTTTCGTGGTTTAGCATGTCTGTATTAGCTTTATTGGTTTTTTCCAAGCGTTTTCTGGAAGTTTTTGTTTAGAACACATGATTTAGGATATCTAGTTTGTGATTTTTTGCGGTTTAGCTTGGCTGTGTTAGCTGTGTTGCTAATTCTAAGTGTGTTTTAGGAAGTTTTTCGTTTATAACATATGATTTAGGATGTTTAGTCTTGCTGTTTCGTGGTTTAGCTTGTCTTTTTAAGCGTTTTTGGTGGTGATCCCAAGCGTATTTTCAAAGTTTTTTGTTTTGTGTGTCTGACTGTGTTTGCCTCTCTCTGTGTGTTGGTGTGTCTGACTGCGTGTTTGTGTATGTTTTTCTATTTAGACACAGCAGAGCCTACAGAAGTACCTACAGGATCTTGCTTCGCATTCACTAATCATGCAACTGCTTAACAGTTCTTACATATGAGCTGCATGTTTTCTGGCATCTGTTTTCGACATTTATAACAAGTGGCTCTTCTGTCCTGCATTAAAAGAGATTCAAGTACCGGGACAGCAAATTTGAATTCTATGTTTATTCATTAGTTCAATAGTTTTCTTATTTACCATTTCAGTATCCTCGTTATATAAATCTATGAATTTTTTAAGAATTTCTTCGATAGCGTAGATCTTCCTTTTGACGTCTTGTACTTAGAAGGTGATGGAAGATCAATTGACATTGCGCTTCCCAAAATAGGTTATTTCATTTGTATAGTCTTGGGCAGATTTGACAACAAGAAGCCCACAGCTTGAAGAATCTACTTGTGGAGCTATTCTGCACGAGTCAAGTTCAAGTTCTATGTAGCGTTTTATCCACTCCCTTCATCAGATTTTTAGGTTGGAAAGGAACTAGCCTCCCGTGAGCGTGGTTTAACGGCTTCTGGCTATCAAGAAGATAGAAAGTTTTTCTTGGAGAAATCACATATTCCCAAAATGAAATGATTCTTGGACTTTGTATTCGTTATATCACACATATTGACACACAATGGAACAAACAAAAAACACTGCAATTATTCGAAACATCACTAAAACTCTCTCTAGGCGTATCTGGGTAAGTATTCAAAGCATCAATACTTGTCAAGTTGAAAGTAGAGTAGCTTATCGATAGTTCTTGCTGACGCACAGCTAGAAGTTACAAGATTCACGAGGTATGAAACAATTCCAGTTGTGAGCCAAGTATCAGGCGTCAGCAGTGATTCAAGGTCTTGAAAAGAAATTGGAAACACGTCTGTGTCCCTCAAGGGAAAACCAGTAGCTCTCCACCATCTAGTTTCTCTGCGTTTTCAACGATAGCAGAATCGGTAGATTTGACCATATTCCAAAAAGCCTTTTAAATGCTGGATCACTTGCTTTGCTTCGTCATACAAATCACTTATGGGCCCTTTAAACGCGTAACCATGACAAAGGGCTGTAGGAATATAGACTGGTTAGCTTCAACACGAAGATTCGGTCTCCTTACCCTTTTTTGGGGTTTTCACCAGTTGAGTGGGGCTATGCAGCCTTTTTCGAACAGACTTTCACAAACTGTACATCTTCCGCTTGCTTTGCAACTTTTGAATTATGATTCCCATCAGAGCTTTTCGATTGGGGTTTGGAACTCTTTTTTAAGTGAAGCTACTTCAATAATTTCTTTTTTTTCATTTCTGAAACCCTTGTTCGAATGTATTCTGCTTCCCTGCTTGTTTTCAAGTCAGCTTTCGCAGTTTCATTAATTGACGTGAAAAAAACTCCCCTCATTCTGATCATCACTATCAGCAGTAGGACGACAATTCCTTGGCTGCTAGAGAATCTGCTGCAGGTTTAATATTGTAACAGTCCTGAATGGTTAATGAGCTTTTATTCCAGGCCTCACGTGCCTTTTAGATCTCCCCTTCACGTTCTTGAGTGTTTTCAGCTGTATAAACTGATTTTTCTGTTACTAGTGCATGTCCTCGAGATCTTAAAACTGCTAGTTTGCAAGGACATGGCAGAGATTCCCAAAATTACAAGAACAATCATAAACTTCAACCAAACTATTCCTCTTAGCACCCTTTGTCACAATTTTATTTCCTCTAACAGTGATTGTTTCTGTTCGTGGTGTCACAACATTAACCTTCTTTCTAGTCAGATTTGAAACAAGATACACTTGCTTTTCGTTTGCAAAATGTAACATGTCCCTTTCTCCATAGAGTTTCTGCTATGTCAACTAAACCACTTTGCTGGCGGTCTTCTCTTGTCGTATTTATTTCGCAAAAGGAATCTGATGCATCTACTTCTTGGACCATACGCAGAAACATTTCATTCCTCGATTCAAGTGGATCTTCTTCCTTCTTGATATGAACTACGTTTTCCTTATGTGCCCTTCTCAAGGTCTATATCTCCTATTCCCTTATATCCTCGAGACAACGTGTGTATAATATTCATCGTCTAAACAAAGAAGGCCCAAGATACATCTGTCCATTGGTATATCTCGCTTTTGTTGTATAACTCTTTTCATCACAGCATTGAATGACTCTGCGGTATTGTTGGTTATTTCCGGAGACTGGATTAAATCAGGAATCTGGGAAACGATTGAAGTCACACATCATACTTCACATGTCAGATTCCAGATTTATCTCGAAAGTAGGTAAATGCAGGGATGGACCATTTCACGAGCCTGTCAGTTCTTATTTGGTAGTACTCATCTTCACTTTTTGATCTTAGCAACTGAAGAATATCTTCTTGAACTACCTTGATGTCTTCTTTAGATGCGCCCCATTTTCTGAAGTGCATGTTTTGCATTGATCCGATAGTGTAGCCAGCAATGAGCAGCACCTGATATGAGGAAATATTTTTTTTCCCTCGCAACCTCTATACCCTTTTCTCTTATTCACTCACGAAAAGAATTTTGCGGTGAATTGATGCTTGGTGCTTTCTTCTTAGAACTATAAACAGCTCTTCGTGCGAATCAGCTGATCTATTTGTGTGAAGTAAAAATGCAATTGGAATCAGAGTGTTTGTCCCCTTATGGTCGAAGTCAGGATGTTGGAATGTCAGAGCTGAAACCCAGTAATTTCCAATGTTATAATTTGGTATCATAATAGAACACTATCGGGATACCGTGTTTTACAAAGTAATCAACCCTCTAAGATGGCAAATTCTGATATACAGGTGACGGCTGCTTCTCCTTGCCCAATGTAAAATTTTTCTGTCACAACAAAATCAGTTTTCGTCATAAGATATCGAATCATATTACATGTGTCTTTGGATATCATGCTTTTTCTGGCCAAAGAAAGGCATCCTTTACCTGCCGCTGACTTCTTGGAACATTTTGTCTGCAGCTCATTCACTTTCTTGCTAAACTCGTTATGGAAATGTTCTCGGGGCGTCATTGTTGTGGGTTTTTGCTACATTTTTGGCTCTTATTAATACAGATTTCTCAGAAGGAACAAAAGGGGATAGCTTTTATTCCTTCTTTCTTTTTATTGGTTTTCTATGGGGGTCCAATTGGATTTTTCTGTCACCAAGTAGCGACCAACATAATGAATCACCGTATATAGGCAGTGCTCAAGGGGACAGTTGAATGCCATTGCTCATATCGAAAGATATATCTCTTCAAATCAACCATCTTGCCTTCAATCATCCGTTGATTAACTCTCTTTCTGAAGTTTGGATGAACAGAGGGTACAGATACTGAGTGTCCCCCACTACTTCTGCTATAACGGTAACCATCGGCCTTGTAGTCTTGTAAGTATTCAAAACTATCTGAATATACTAAAAAAATACTATCTGCAGTAGGATAGGCTGGAACTTTGTTCTTGCAGAGTCTAAACTTTGATATACCAGTTTCGTGAGGCGGTCCTTAAGATTATGGCAGCCTCAGTAGATCTATGTGCCGATTTCTTGGTTTCGTAAATATGTGGGTCCACTGGATTAGAAGTGAGGCGCCATGTATTGTTTGAATTACACTTGGTCGATCATTTGAAAATCTTGTACTTTTTTGGACAAAAACAAACATTCAGAGAAGGCTTATTAAAAGCCGATTTATTTTTCTCAGGCTGTGTATATAAATCTGTGTTTTCGTAAGAGCCCTGGTAATTGTCTTCACATAATTCATTGGCTATGTATACCGTTTTGTTACGTTACTTTTTTGTTCTGGTTTCTTTTATTGTTTTTTCATCATAGGCGTCATTAATCTGGAACTCATTTTCTACTTCCAGTCGAAAACATTCCACCATATTCTCTTTGTAGTCAATGGCCTTTTCCATGTCCTTGCACTCTTTAGTGTCCATGCACTCCATGCACTCCTTGAACTCCATGTCCAGCTTATCATTTTCAAAGTTCCCTTCGGTATCAATCTTTTCTGACACCTTTTGCTTTAAAGTGTGTTTGGTAACCATCCTTATTCATTTTAACTCCCTGTTGTTCATCTTCATCTGTGGATTTGCACATTGTACTTACCATTTTTGAGTCTCACATTCTTTCAAATACCTCTTATTTCTTCTTTCAAGCTTGAGAATTTCATTTTTTTTCTTTGTATATGTTGATGGATGTGCCACGAGAGCTCTCTTTTCTTCTTGTTTTGACCATCATCATCCGAATAGAAATTACGAGTGAAACTAAAAAGACACGTATTTCATTGTCTTAAAAACTACATCCACGAGTCTGTGAAAGGGGATCCAAACTTAAATGAGTAAAGCATTACTAGAGAGCAGTTGGATGTCAAATCCCCCTAAAAAAGGGAACGAAACTGCTTTCTCTTTCAATGGCTTGGAACTTTGCTAAAAAAAAATTCAAATGAATTTACTGAAAAAATGTGCATTGTTAGTTTTATCGTTTTGTGTTTATAACGTTGATCCTTACTTTCAGTTGAAAAACATTCTTTTTTTTTAATTTGTGTTTTCTGATCGTTTTTCTAATAATGCTGGTAAATTTTCAATAATACATTAAAAGTACAGTAAAATAAAACAGTTTTTTGTAATAAAAATTACAGTGAAATAAACACTTAACCGCTGAGCTTCCTGGAATTAATGTTCATTATTTTCAATAGTTCCTTACAGTTATACGTACTATTATATTGATTTTACACTTTTTGTCGTTGATGTTTTGAAAAACAAAAGCACGCTGTTCGAGATACGTATAGTTTTCAATAAAACGGAAAGGACATAACATACCTTAGACTTTTATGGTTTGGGAAGGGAGAAAGGGGCAGTAGCCAAACTCCTATTGGTAGTAATTTTTGTTGACCATATAAAATTAGGGGGACAAAAGTATTTTGTCCCCCCTCGATAAATTCCACCCGGGAAATTCCTCTGAGCCCCCCTGAAAACGGCCTTGGGTTGCACCCCTTACCGTGTTTTGGTTTGAGGGATATCAGACCAAGAGAGTGCATTTCAATGCCAAAAATAGTCAACAAAATTTGGAGATATAGCTATTTTCTTCAAAATAGTTGAAAGGCCCAATAACTGTCTTTTGAGATAAAATGACCCCCTACAGCCCCTGGAGGTAAGCTTTTAAGTTATAACAAATGTCTTTTGTTTTATTTGTTATTGGGAAGTGTGCATACACATATGCTGATATTTATTCCTTAAATCTTAATTATTTTTTATTTCTTAAAATTATAAAAGTGAAAACATTAAAAAAAATTCCAGTAAAGTCAACAATTATATTCTAGCTTTTAGAAAGCATAGAGTTTAGAACCCTACTTAGGTTAATTTCTGCTCGTTATGAGTTTGACTTGTTTTAATTTTTGTTTGTTTTGGGTTTCATTTATTTATTGATACTGATATATGGTAGTTGTATGCTTGGTAGATTATTTTATTCTATTCTTTTTTCATTTTTGGTTTAATGGAGTTCTTTTATTTTTTTTGGAAACTTATTTTGTGCAAAAAGTTTTTTGTGATTAATTTTTTTTTCGTTTTATATTGACATAGTTTTTTTCAGGGAGAAAGATTGAGCCTCTTCTGAAGTTAAACAACCATCCCTTCCATAAGAACCTTAAATACCCCCTGGGCATAAACTATGACCCTTGCCCCTAATCTCTGGGGTCTGTTTCAACCCTAAAAGCCTTGTTATATGATATTTAGACTATTTTGAATAGAAGGGGTATCTCAAAATTTCTAGTAGACGCACTTTAGGACAATACGACGTGTGGGTAGGGTGGAGAGGGTAGCTGCCCTCTGATCACTGACTCTTACTATATCCCTCTGATCTGAAAAAAAATACATGTGCCAACATCGTTCTTTACTTAGGCACTGCTTCTGCGCTGCCTATGATTTTATTTTTTTTTGTCGTCGATGTATTGAAAAACAAAAGATACATATAGTTTTCAATAAAACGGAAAGTACATAACAGGCTTAAGTCTTTTATGGTTTGGGAAAGGAGAAAGGGGCAGTAGCCAAACTCCTCTTAGTAGTAATTTTTGTTGACAATATAAAAATAAACCAGACTATGCACATAATATTTTTTTCTAGAACAATTGTTGCAGTAGAAGCAGTAAACAATAGCGGTGTCTGCTTTGACAATAACTTGTCAAACACGCAAAGGTTTTTTTGTAGCTATATAAAAGCTTCTCATTCTCATATTAAGTAAACCTTGTGTTTCAGGAGACAACGTTAGAAAATTTGGGACAACAATTAAAAATAGTCAAACTTTAGCGTAAAGAGCAACGTATCAAGGAGGAGCGAAACCTCCTCATACGAAAATAATTTCTGTTCGTTTTTAATGTTATAACGTTGATCCTTACTTTCAGTTGAAAAACATTCTTTTTATTTTAATTTGTTTTCTGATCGTTTTTTTCTAATAATGCTGGTAAATTTTCAATAATACATTAAAATTACAGTAAAATAAAACAGTTTTTTGTAATAAAAATTACAGTGAAATAAACACTTAAACCGCTGAGCTTCCTGGAATTAATGTTCATTATTTTCAATAGTTCCTTACAGTTATACGGACTATTATATTGATTTTACACTTTTTGTCGTTGATGTTTTGAAAAACAAAAGCACGCTGTTCGAGATACATATAGTTTTCATAAAACGGAAAGGACACAACATACCTTAGACTTTTATGGTTTGGGAAGGGAGAAAGGGGCAGTAGCCAAACTCCTATTGGTAGTAATTTTTGTTGACCATATAAATTAGGGGGACAAAAGTATTTTTGTCCCCCCTCGATAAATTTCCACCCGGGAAATTCCCCTGAGCCCCCCCTCTCCCCTGACAACGGCCTTGGGTTGCACCCCTTACCGTGTTGGTTTGAGGGATATCAGACCAAGAGAGTGCATTTCAATGCCAAAAATAGTCAACAAAATTTGGAGATAGCTATTTTCTTCAAAATAGTTGAAAGGCCCAATAACTGTCTTTTGAGATAAAATGGACCCCCTACAGCCCTGGTATGTAAGTTTTTAAGTTATAAAAAATGTCCTTTGTTTTATTTGTTATGGGGAAGTGTGCATACACATATGCTGATTATTATTCCTTAAAATTTTAATTATTTTTTATTTCTTAAAATTATAAAAGTGAAAACATTAAAAAAATTTCAGTAAAGTACAAATTACATTCTAACTTTTAGAAAGCATAGAGTTTAGAACCCTACTTAGGTTAATTTCTGCTCGTTATGAGTTTGACTTGTTTTAATTTTTGTTTGTTTTGGGTTTCATTTATTTATTGATACTGATATATGGTAGTTGTATGCTTGGTAGATTATTTTATTCTATTCTTTTTTCATTTTTGGTTTAATGGAGTTCTTTATTTTTTTTTGGAAACTTATTTTGTGCAAAAAGTTTTTGTGATTAATTTTTTTTCGTTTTATATTGACATAGTTTTTTTTTTCAGGGAGAAAGATTGAGCCTCTTCTGAAGTTAAACAGCCATCCCTTCCATAAGAACCTTAAATACCCCTGGGCATAAACTATGACCCTTGCCCCTAATCTCTGGGGTCTGTTTCAACCCTAAAAGCCTTGTTATATGATATTGAGACTATTTTGAATAGAAGGGGTATCTCAAATTTCTAGTAGACGCACTTTAGGACAATACGACGTGTGGGTAGGGTGGAGAGGGTAGCTGCCCTCTGATCACTGACTCTTACTAGATCCCTCTGATCTGAAAAAAATACATTGTGCCAACATCGTTCTTTACTTAGGCACCGCTTCTGCGCTGCCTATGATTTTCTTTTTTTTGTCGTCGATGTTTTGAAAACAAAAGATACATTAGTTTTCAATAAAACGGAAAGTACATAACAGGCTTAAGTCTTTTATGGTTTGGGAAAGGAGAAAGGGGCAGTAGCCAAACTCCTCTTAGTAGTAATTTTTGTTGACAATATAAAAATAAACCAGACTATGCACATAATATTTTTTCAGAGAACAATTGTTGCAGTAGAAGCACTAAACAATAGCGGTGTCTGCTTTGACAATAAACTTGTCAAACACGCAAAGGTTTTTTTCTTAGCTATATAAAAGCTTCTCATTCTAATATTAAGTAACCCTTGTGTTTCAGGAGACAACGTTAGAAAATTTGGGACAACAATTAAAAATAGTCAAACTTTAGCGTAAAGAGCAACGTATCAAGGAGGAGCGAAACCTCCTCATACGAAAATAATTTCTGTTCGTTTTATGTTATAACGTTGATCCTTACTTTCAGTTGAAAAAACATTCTTTTTTTTTAATATGTTTTCTGATCGTTTTTTCTAATAATCTACTACTACTACTACTAACAACTCATCGCAGCACCAAGCCGCCTGAGGCCAACACAGCTACGCACGCTCCTCCTCCACCCCAATCTATTCAAGGCCTCCCTTTTTACACCTGCCCACGAAGTTCCCATTTCCCTTAAATCTTTCTTTATGACGTCCTCCCACCCCAGACGGGGACGACCTGCTTTCTGTTTAGCCTAGATGGTTGGCCGAAAAGAACAATCTTCGGCAATCTGTCATCCTTCATCCGCACAACATGCCCCAACCACCTCAACCTTTCTTTCATTATAGACCTAGAAAGCGGTATTGAACCACATTTTTCATATAGCCTATTGTTTGAAATACGGTCAGTCAGCCGGGTACCCAGAACACATCCTTAGGCAATTTCTCTGGAAAACATCTAGCAAATCTTCATCCGCTTTTCGGAGCGTCCATGCTTCAGAGCCATATTTGACCACTGTCATCACTGTAGCTTCTAAGATTCTAATCTTGGTTTGTAGACTTATCTTCCTATTCTTCCAGACTTTTTTAACTGTGAAAAAACACCCTGAGCCTTGGCTATTCTATTTTTAACATCTTCACTGCTCCCCCACCATCTTTACTAATAATACTACCAAGATAAGTGAAACTGCCCACCTGATCAATCTTTTCATTACCCAACATCACCTTTTCATCGTCACTTATTCCTAGCCTTAGTGACTTAGTCTTCCTAACATTAATTTTCAAACCAATACTAGCACCCTGAACTCGCAAAACCTCTAAACTTCATTCATTTTGCTCACACTATCATCTAGGATGCTTAAAATCATCAGCATAATCCAAGTCCAGGAGACTTTTTCCTCCCCATTTGATTCCGTGGTCTCCCATTGCCTTTCCTGTGCTCCTTAAAACAAAGTCCATCAAAAATAATCCATATAAAGGGGGATAGAACACAGCCCTGCTTAACTCCTGATTTAATACAAAACCAGCTGCTAACCTCATTTCCTACCTTAACCGCAGCAGTGTTATTCTCGTACATAGCACTAATCACTTTAATGTATTTGTCTGGTATACCATACAAAGATAAAACCTTTACTAAAGCTCCTCTATCAAACAGAATCGAACGCTTGCTCATAATCTATAAAACTGAGGACCAAAGGAGTTTTTTGAAAACTTAGGCACTTCTCAATTATTAACCTAAGAGTAAAAAATTTGGTCACACATCCTCTACCTTTTCTAAAACCGCACTGCTCTTCTCTTAAAACTTTGTCTACGGCATCTCTCAGTCTAAAAAGTATCATATTACTAAGCAATTTGCTACCTACAGAGACCAGACTAATGCCTCGATAATTACCACACTCACTTTTATCACCTTTCTTATAAAGTGGCTTAATTAATGCTGGTAAATTTTCAATAATACATTAAAATTACAGTAAAATAAAACAGTTTTTTTGTAATAAAAATTACAGTGAAATAAACACTTAAACCGCTGAGCTTCCTGGAATTAATGTTCATTATTTTCAATAGTTCCTTACAGTTATACGGACTATTATATTGATTTTACACTTTTTGTCGTTGATGTTTTGAAAACACAAAGCACGCTGTTCGAGATACATATAGTTTCAATAAAACGGAAAGGACATAACATACCTTAGACTTTTATGGTTTGGGAAGGGAGAAAGGGCAGTAGCCAAACTCCTATTGGTAGTAATTTTTGTTGACCATATAAAATTAGGGGGACAAAAGTATTTTTGTTCCCCCTCGATAAATTCCACCCGGAAATTCCTCTGAGCCCCCCTGAAAACGGCTTTGGGTTGCACCCCTTACCGTGTTGGTTTGAGGGATATCAGACCAAGAGAGTGCATTTCAATGCCAAAATAGTCAACAAAATTTGGAGATAGCTATTTTCTTCCAAATAGTTGAAAGGCCCAATAACTGTCTTTTGAGATAAAATGACCCCCCTACAGCCCCTGGAGGTAAGCTTTTAAGCTATAAAAAATGTCTTTTGTTTTATTTATTATTGGGAAGTGTGCATGCATTTTTCGGCTGGGGCAGGGAGGACGAATTTTCTGCCGGGAGAATTTTCAATGGAGAGGAAAGCTTCCAGGGGGTGAATTTTTCAGAAGAAATTTTAAACTGGGTGAATTTGCTAGAATTCATATACGAAATTTCTTTATATGTCTTGCTTTCTCTTTACCGATTCAATTTTCGCGTCGAGATGTTAAGGGTAATTGTCCGGGGTAAATTCCGGGGTTAAATTAACCATATCAGATAGAAAAAATGTTTGTGGAAAACTGGTTAGGGTTTACTCAGTCACAAATTAGAACTTATATTTTCCTTATTATGGATCACTATCTATTGATGGCAGCCAAAAATGGGGCAACAAATATTTTTCCATGTTTTTTTTTCCCTATTCTGCTCTCTTTCCTTTGGTTACTTTATAATTACTTTATAGTCCCAAACTTCCAGGCGGGCCATGCCCCCCTGCCTCCTCTTGTCGGTGCCCATGTTTAACATACCTGTCAACACTCTCTAAACTTTAACCTCAATACTTTGAAGATTTTTCAACCTCAACCGTTGAAGGTTCTTTCCCTCAGAAAATACCCCCATCCCCTGCCGCAGCTCATTGGTCTACAAACACTTTCGACTTATAAAAAGAAGTACTTGAACTCTCAATTTCCGATCTAATGAGAACCTCTGAAGCTTTTGCGACCATGAGGCATAGGTGTGGATGAGGAAGGGATAGTCCTTTCCTATGCGAAATAAATTCTGCTCATTTTGGGGTTTAATGTTAATCTTTTACTTTCATAGCAACAGCGTACACCAGAAGTATTCCCAGAAATCATAAGGGAGTACATAACAATTTGACATTTTTGTTTATTTTTTCGTTTCCGTTGCATCCCCCCCCCCCAAAAAAAATATTCACCGTCATTTTTACTTAGTTTGGATAACTTGGCTCCAGCTTTACCACCACCACTCCCCTCCCCCCTTCCCAGGATTTTGAAGAAATTACGGCACGGTCAAAAACCCCTATGCATTCCAGAGGCCAGAACATACTTTGCACTTTACTGAATTAAATTTGAAAAAACTTGTTTATAGATTTTCGACCATGTTGAACAAAATGGCTATCTCAGAATTTTAATTGGGTAACTATTTATGTTATTTTATTATGTTCATGGCCGTATATTTGGTTTTAAAATACGCTTCTCTATCTATCTATCTAATATGCAGGATAATTAAACCAAACACATTTTTGCATGCAGATCCGCTATACTTTAACCCCCCCTTCTAATATGCAAATATATAGCCCAAATTTTTTTCTAAAGTAACGAAGAAACTAACGAAAAAACTGGTGTGTTCTCGAATATTACACAGCGTAAACTTGAGGGAGTGGCGTATAAGACACAAGTATCAAAATTCCTTTCCCCTACGGAAATTAAAAAAAAATAAAACTCAAATAAAACTCTCAAATTTTGAAAGTCTTTTTTTTCACGGGGGGTATTTTCCATGGGGGGGGGGGTAATTTTGTTTTAATTATTTGGTGAGCCAAAATCAAAACCTGCATTAATTCAAAAACGTTCAAAAATAAAATAAAAAAAACAAGTTTTTTATTGAAAGTAAGGAGCGACATGAAAACTTAAAACGAACAGAAATTACTCCATATATGAAAGGGGCTGTCCCATCCTCAACGTCTCTCTCTCTCTAATTACGCTAAAGTTTGACTCTTTCTTACAACTCTATTTTTTTAAACAATAAAATTTTAGCGCAAAGAGCGAGACGTTGAGGAGGGGACAGCCCCTGTCATATTAGGAAAAATTTCTGTTCGTTCTAAGTTTTAATTTCGCTCCTTACTTTCAATTAAAAAAACTTTTTTTTTTTAATTTAATTTTTGAACGTATATGAAACCACCGTACCTACCCCCACCTAAACAATGACTCATTCCCCTCCCTCATTATAGCTGATACGTAAACAAAGATCGCCAAGCACAGCTTAATTTCATTACAAATAAAGCGAATCAACTTGATTGATCCAGTCCTGCCTTCGTGTGCCATTACTTCTTTTACAACTGGAGAATCTAAAATATAGTTATTCATATTTTTAAACTGGAGCTTGAAACCTCCACGGCAGGGTTATCTGATATGATGTATCTGATAAATAGATTTTCAGTAAGATCTCTTGCTTTGTTTGGGGGGGGGGGGGGTCCCCTTTTTCAAAAATTAGGCAAATTTTCTCAAATTTTGGTTTTGGGTGTGGAACAATAAACTGAAAGAATTTTATATATATTGATACCAATAGATATATCGAAAGAATTGACTTATTATGTTGATTCAAATATATTAGTTTCATTAAATTTAATCTTACCCATCAAAAGCTACGGGTCAGAGAAAATTTGTCTGAAAAAGTGGGAGAGACCTTCTTGAAGTCATATAATTTAATGAAAACCACACCATCAGATTGAAACTGTAGATGTTTCAAGCTCATATCTGCAAAAATGTGGAATTTTGCAATTTTTACCAGAAGAAAAATCACAGATGCGTGTTTATTTGGCTTTTTGTTGTTTTTTTTTTTCCAGGGGGTGATCGTATTGACCTTGTAGGCCTAGAACGTAAGGATAGGGCTCGTTCTAATGGAAATAAAAAGTTCTTGTACCTTTTTTGTCTATATATAAAAATAGAGAACATAGAAATACTGATCTTTTTTTCTGCGCTACCAAAAGTACTGTTTTCATATAACTTTACAGTTTCATGAAATGTAATTAAACAAATAGGAAAGGGTTTTCATCTAAAATAAGGAGCAAGTTTAAAACTTAAAACAAATATAACACCTTTTCAACACCTTGCTCATTAAACAAAAGTATTTGTTTTTTGCGGGGGTTATATGGGAGGATCTTTCCATGAAGGAAGTTTTCATTGGGAAGGAGCATTGCTGTGAAGGGGGTGCCGCATTTCACAGCATTATTAAAGAAAAAGATCAGAAATTAAATAAAAAAACAAGTTTTTTCAACTGAAAGTAAGGAGCACCATCAAAACCAAAACGGACAGAAAATATTACGTATATGATTTGGTTCAACCCCTAGTCAATACTTCGCTCTTCAAGCCAAAGAATTTTTAGTACTTTCATAAGAGCTATTTATTGTAATTAACGGCCTTTGTGATTAAGTAAACATTTTTTAAAGAATTGGAACAAAATTCGAAACTTTAGCTTAAAGAGCAAGGTATTGAATAGGGGGGGAAACCCCCTAATATACGTATTAAAAATCAATGAATATAGAAGTTCGGTACGTAAGTTAATTCGTAAGTTACGTACATTTATTACTAAATCAAAACGTTCGTAAATAAAATTAAACAAGTTTTGAAAAATCCATTTAATAAAAAAAAAGCAAAATTAATATACAAATTTTGTTTAATTATTCATGTGCGGTGAGCCAAAATCAAAACCTGCATTAATTCAAAAACGTTCAAAAAATAAATAAAAAAACAGGTTTTTTAACTGAAAGTATGGAACTTCGAATGAGCTCTCTCTTGATTTTATAGGGCCAATGGGTCGGTACGATTACCCCTGAAAAAAAAAAACACGCCTCCGTGATCTTTCTTCTGGCAAAAAATACAAAGTTGCAGATTTTTGCAGATATGAGCTTGAAACATATGTAACAGGGCTTTCTGATACGCTAAATCTGACGGTGTGCTTTTCATTAAAATTATTTCACTTGTAGAGGATGTTTCCCCCCTCTTTCAAAAATCAGGCAAATTTTCTCAGGCTCGTAGCCTTTTATGAGTAATACTAAACTTAATAAAATTTATATATTTAGAATTAGCATTATAAGCCCATTCTTTTGATACATTTATTGACATCAAAACTCCGTTTTTAAAAGTTTCGATTACTATTGAGTCGTATCAATCACTTGTTTTTTTTATTGTTTTTTTTTATTACGCATATGTTATTACGTATATAAGGGGGGTTCTCCCTTAGTCAATACCACGCTCTTTACGATAAAGTTAAAATTTTGTTTAAATCACAAATCGCTGAATCACAAAGGCTGTTTAATTAGAATAGATAGCTCTTTTGAAAGCACTATAAAAACTGTAGCGTAAAGAGCGAGGTATTGACTTGGGGATGATCCCACTCATATACGTAATAATTTCTGTTCGTTTTAAGTTTCTTATGTTGCTTCTTACTTTCAGTTGAAAAAACTTGTTTTTTAAATTTAATTTCTGATCGTTTTTAAATAATGCTGGAAATCCGGCGCCCCCTTCATAGAAATGTCCCTTACCCCAAGGAAACATCTTCCACGGAAAGATTTTCCCGAGTAACCCCCTCCTCCTGCACCCCCCCAACCAGAAAAAAATCCTTCATGAAAATGGCTGTAAACTTCATAATAACCAAAACAATATCTAAACAATGGCAAAGTTCATAAATTGCAGCCCTTCCCCTGGGAACAGTGGGAATTCAGTCATCTTAAAAGACATATTTATTAGATTTTCGACTATGTTGAACAAAATAGCTATCTCAGAATTTTAATTGGGTAACTTCGGGGAAAAAATGAGCATGGGAGGGGGCCAAGTTGCCCTCCAATTTTTTTGGTCACTTCAAAAGGGCACTAGAACTTTTAATGTCCATTCAAATGAGCCCATTTACGATATTTCTAGGATTACTGGATTGATACGATCACCCCTGGGGAAATAAAAAAATAAATAAATAAAATAAACACGCATCCGTGATCTTTCTTCGGATTAAATAAAAAAAACAAGTTTTTTAAACTGAAAGTAAGGAGCGACATTAAAACTTAAAACGAACAGAAATTATTCTGTATATGAAGAGACTGTCCCCTCCTCAACGCCTCGCTCTTTACGCTAAAGTTTTTTATTGTTTTAAAAAATAAAGTTGTGAGACAGAGTCAAACTTTAGCGTAAAGAGCGAGGCGTTGAGGAGGGGACAGTCTCTTTCATATACAGAATAATTTCTGTTCGTTTTAAGTTTTAATGTCGCTCCTTACTTTCAGTTTAAAAAACTTGTTTTTTTTATTTAATTTTTGAACGTTTTTGAATAAATGCAGGTTTTGATCTTGGCTCACCGTACATGAATAATTAAAACAAAATTTTCATATTAATTTACTTTTATTTAGTTAAATGGCTTTCTCGAAACTTGTTTAATTTTATTTACGAACGTTTTTATTAGTAATAAATATACGTAACTTACGAATTAACTTACGTAACGAACTTCTATATTCATATATTTTTAATACATTTATTAGGGGGTTCGCCCCCTAGTCAATACCTTGCTCTTTAAGCGAAAGTTCAAATCTTGTTCCAATTCTTTAGAAATGACCGCTTAATCACAAAGGCCGTTAATTAGAATAAATAGCTCTTATGAAAGTACTAAAAAATCTTTGGCTTAAAGAGCGAGGCATTGACTACGGGGTGAACCCAATTATATATGTAATATTTTCTGTTCGTTTAAAGTTTCGATGTTGCTGCTGTTGCAGTTGAAATACTTGTTTTTTTATATTAAATTTATGATCTTTTTTTTAATAATGCTGGGAAGTCCGGCGTCCCCTTCATAGCAATGTCCCTTCCCCCATGAAAACTTCCTTCATGGAAAGACTCCTCCCACATAATCCCTGACCCACCCACACCCCCCCCCCACTACCAGGAAAAATCTCCCCTGAAAACGTCTGTATACTTCCAAATAACCAATACTATATGTTAACATTGGGTAAAGTTCATAACTTTCAGCCCTCCCCCCGGGAAGTTCGGGGGATTAAGTCATCCTAAAAGACATACTTATAATATTTTCGAACATGCTGAACAAAATGGCTATCTCAAAATTTTGATCAGGTGACTTTGGGGAAAAAATGAGCGTGGGAGGGGGCCTAGTTGCCCTCCATTTTTTTTGGTCACTTAAAAAGGGCACTAGAACTTTCAATTTCCATTCCAATGAGCCCTTTCACGATATTCTAGGACAACTGGTTCGATACGATCACCCCTGGGGAAAAAAAAACAAACAAACAAACAAACAAATAAACACGCACCCGTGATCTTTCTTCTGGCAAAAAATGCAAAATTCCACATTTTTGTAGATGGGAGCTTGAAACCTCTACAGTAGCGTTCTCTGATACGCGGAATATGATGGTGTGATTTTCATTAAGGTTCTATGACTTTTAGGGGTCTTTCCCCGCTTTTTCGAAAATCAGCCAAATTTTCTCAGGTGCCTAACTTTTGATGGAAAGGATTAAACTTGATGAAACTTATATATTTGAAATCAGCATTAAAATACGATTCTTTTGATGTATCTATTTGTATCAAAATACCGTTTTCTAGAGTTTCGGTTACCATTGAGCCGGTCGCTCCTTACTTACAGTTCGTTACCACGAACTGTTTGACAAAAAATACAAAATTCCACATTTTTGAAGATAAGAGCTCGAAACTTCTACAGTAGTGTTCTCTGATACGCAAAATCCCATGGTGCGATTTTCATTAAAGTTCTTTTACTTTTAAGGGTATTTCCCTCTTTTTTCTTAAATAAGTCAAATTTTCTTAGGCACATAACTTTTAATGGGTAAGACTAAACTCGATATAAACTTATATATTTTAAATCAGCATAAAGATTTGACTTATTTGACATATCTATTGGCATCAAAATTCTGTTTTTTAGAGTTTTGGTTACTATTGAGCCAGTTCGTTACCACGAACTGTTAGAAAGAAAATACAAGTGAATGTGGTTTGTCAGTTTAATATACATATGCTGATATTTATTCCTGAAAATCTTAATAGTATTTGGTTTACAGTCTGTGATCTCATGATCTATGAATTTTTACTTCTGTCGATTTTTATCTAAACAAACAAACATGGCTACAACCCCTGGAGCAAAGTGGAATGGTAACCAAAAGTTTTGCTTTAACATCTGAATTGAAAGGAAAACTTCAACGCAAGCAAATTGAAAGATTTTGCCGTTATAATTTGCGTAATTAGCTAATTTGGGATGGCCACGACGTTTTTGAACCATGACTCAACATCTGATAATAAGCAGCTCTTACTAGTCTATCTTCATTACACCTAATGAGCTTCAACCAAAATCTAAGCATCACAATAGACCTACGTAGTTTTAAGAAAAACAAGTCCATATCACCTTTCAGAATCTGTGAATGAGTTGTCTCAAAAGCATATGCTATGCTTTACCCCCACCCCTCCCCTAATGTATAAATATATAGCCCATTTTTGTTTCTAAACTATTATATAATTAAACAATTACTTACAAGAACTTCCAACTTCTAATATTCCAATTTCTGAGGTATACACAAAATTTGACTCGCTTATAAGATATGTTGCTCGTTTTAGTTCCAGATTTCAAAAGAATATTGTCCCGTCTTTATCTATGAAAGAAAAGGTTGAAACACCCTAAAGGCAATAAGATAAACGATGCCAGAAGAAACGCATGGGAACAGAGTTATCTTTTAAGATAACTCTGTCCCAAATGAATTCCACTAATTCTTTAAAAATGACTCCTTAATCTCAAAGGCCGTTAATTAGAATAAAAGCTCTTATGAAAGTACTAAAATTCTTTGCCTTGAAGAGCGAGGTATTGACTAGGGGAAAAACTTGTTTTTTTTAAATATAATTTCTGATCTTTTTCTTTAATAATGCTTGGAAATGCGGCGCCCCCCACATAGCAATGTCCCTTCCCCAATGAAAACTTACTGCATGGAAAGATCCTCCCATATAACCCCCGACCCCCCCCCCCCTTCCCACCTACCAGAAAAAATCCCCCTGAAAACGTCTGTATACTTACCAATAACCAATACTATATGTTAACATTTGGTAAATTTCAAAACTTTCTGCCCTCTCCCCAGGGATTCCTGGGAATTAAGTCATCCTAAACGACATAGTTATCATATTTTTGACCATGCTGAACAAAATGGCTATCTCAAAATTTTGATCAGGTGACTTTGGGAAAAATGAGCCTGGGAGGGGGCCTAGTTGCCCTCCATTTTTTTGTCACTTAAGAGGTTGCTAGAACTTTTAACTTCTGTTCCAATGAGCCCTCCCATGAAATTCTAGGACCAATGGGTCGATACGATTACCCCTGGGAAAAAAAAATAAACACGCACCCGTGATCTTTCTTCTGGCAAAAAATGCAAAATTCCACATTTTTGTAGATAGGTGCTTGAAACCTCTACAGTAGGGTTTCTGATACGCTGAATATGATGTTGTGATTTTTATTAAGCTTCTATAGCTTTTAGGGGGTCTTTCTCCCTTTTTTCAAAAATCAGCCAAATTTTCTCAGACGCTTAACTTTTGATTTGTAAAACTAAACTTGATGAAACTTATATACTTGAAATCAGAATTAAAATTTGATTCTTTTGATGTATCTATTGGTATCAAAAATCCGTTTTTTTAGAGTTTCGGTTATAATTGAGCCGGGTCGCTCCTTACTTACAGTTCGTTACCACGAACTGTTTGATATATTTTTTGGGTTAAGAGATTTGGGTTAAGAGAATAAGAGATTTGCGTCTCATATGCCATCTTCTATTCAAAGTACAAACTCCATAACTCGTAATTAGCAGACCCATATATACGATCGATATGTCTTTGTATCCTTGGCAAAAGCCAAAACAAGAGACATTCAAGTTTTGTGATAAAAACCAGTTTTTTGACATGATGCCTATACATGCCACATTTCGATAGAGTCGTTTTTGGTTTAGAATCGGCATATCATCACCTTCGTATTAGCTTAAGAAACAAAACAAGTCTTGTGACGTCAGCTCTTAAACATGCCCCTTTTCGACAAGAATTCATTTTTGTTTCTATGCGGCCATGCCACACAAAAACCTGTTTCAAACATGCCACAAAGCGGCTGATCCTGTTTTCGACCGACCCTCGAAATCGTTCTTTGCTGGCTCATTAGTCATGGCTAGCGTGCGCATGATTTTCTATTATGTATTGTCCGACACTCCTTGTAAAAGTATTCGCCAACGAAAGATCTTTTTCCTCTTACTAGCATCAATGCCAAAAGCTGTATCAACTATTGGGATTTTGTTTTCGTTTTGTAAGGATTTTTCCAAAGGATAATGTTTTTGTTATTGTTGCAAAGGTGGTCCGTATCAATCTTGTAAATTTCACTGGTTCTCGGTGGGTTATTGTGATAGCAGTTTGTGACGTTTCTTTATTGAGTTCAGGTAGGTCGGGGACAATATTTGTGGTAGTTTCCGATCCTGTGGATTAAAATTCTTCAGTTTTCGTTAGTAGTATCGCCATAATATATTCTGTTGATGTAAATTTTTTAAGTTGACGTTAATTGTAAATCTATTTGTGTAAAAATAAATCCAAACTTCCCTGATAGGAAAACGGAAAAATTCATGAAGAAAATAGAATGAAAAATTTACTGACAAAAAGAAAATAAATTTACAAATGATCTGAGGATTGTTGGAAATGTCCAGATTCTTTCTTTGCCCCAGTTTTTAATCAAATTTATTATAAAATTTTGTATTAATCGTAACATGTAAATACTCTGCTAAATATAAAATCAAAATGAGGTGCAGGAAGCTGTAAGATCGTAGCCAAAGTAAGGTGTCTAGTAGGCAAAACCAGCAAAGAAATCTTTTGCCAGTCTTTTTTTCTTTTTTTGATAAAAAACACTTGGGCAAAAAGTCCTTTGAAATAAAATTAAACAGCTCCATGCTAGGACAATGTGACAAGGGCGCAAATAATTGACCAAATGGACAATTTTATTTTAAAAAAGTGAAAAACATTAAAAAGACACAGTGGAGGGATCCCCCTTTCCTCTGGGTTTGCTTGTGTGCAATATTCAGTATAAAAATAGAGAAAAAGAAAACCACCAGACAAAGCCAGTAAACAATGATCTTAAAATGCAAAAATTTGGAGAAATAAAGGAAAAATAAGGGAGTAATAAAGCTTTAGCTATTGGTTGGGATTTGGGTTGAATTTGGAGGATTGTGACTAGTAAAACAAGGGTCACAGCAAAAATTTATGTCCGATGCCCTTACAAATTTAATAAATGGTTTTGGGTATTTATCGGAGAGTTTATTGGGTATGCAACAATAATGCATATGTTTATCAAATTTAAGATTGCTGCTAGATACCCAAAAACTACGTTTTGGACCTTAACCATATATTTCTTTACAATAAATGCAAAACCACTGGTCATCTTCACTGTTAAACTTTGCCCGCTTTTTTTTCGTGGTTTTCTTGCAACCACCTCATACAAGGAGATTGTGTCAAAGAGAGGAGTCCGGTGGACGACTTTTTTCCCGGGAAGGCCTTCCGTTGTCACTGGTCTCTACACTTATACCTGATAAAAACTTTTCCGTTGGACCAGCTATTCTCTGCGGTGTGGGCTCCAATGATAGGTAAAGCAGTGACCATAGAACTGGTGTTATGAAAATAATTATATACATCTCGTCACACTTAAAAAAGTAGTGTATGCTTTCTATTTCCCTCCCATCTTATAAAATTTCTCTGTCTCAAAACTCATTGAGGTCATTGGGGTTAATATGATCCACAACATAAGGACAAAAAAATAATTTTTTCATATCGATGAAGGAGGGTTTTCTACTGGGAGAGGACTGTGCTGCTGGAGAAGGTATGGGAGGTAGAAAAGGATGCTTTGGATGTAGTTGGAATGGGAGTAAATGATTCGAGGGGTTCAATATTACTTAAAAATGAACCCGAGGAAGATAATTGGGAAAGATTCGACCCCAAATTTGATGGGACAGGAATAGGATCGGGGGTCGAAATTAAGGGGGGTGAAGTTGAGGGTGCATTATCCGTAGAAACAGATCCCTTTCAACGCATTTTGTAAAATTAATATTGGGTGCACAAAATAGAAAGAGACCAATTGCACGGAACACACTTTCGCAAGTACTTTCTTTCATTATTTTTTTATTTTTCTTGGTAGATGAGCCGCGAAATTAGTTTTTTTTTCTCTTGGACGGTCATCGACTCTTTCTAATAGTGCAATCCCATTCTCGTCACAAATACCAAGCTTATATTTACTAATATGGTGTTTCCATGCCCTTTTCAAGGGGTCAAAAATACCAATGTCAGCTGGTTGTAAAGTTTGTTCTCCCAATCACAAGATTTACATAATTATAACACGACAAAAAAAGAGTACCTACATTAACAATTATAGTACTGAGAGATCTAAATTTGCTCCGTTTGTGTCAATAGCCCAGTGCTGGGATGCTCACAAGGGTAACAACGCACATGCATCTTATATTACATTTTATGAAAGCACTTGTACTGAATTTCACTAGAAAAAAATAAAAAGTGGACGTCGAGGATGTAAATTCCTAGTAAAAAGACGTTTTTTAGGATTGAACACTAGTTTTGACGGATTTCCACTATTCTCTGCTCATTCGCTGGCAAATTATCATGGATAAAGCAATGAAAAAAATATGTACGCATAGAACAATGACCTGTCTATCCTCTAATATAGATTTTCCTCCTCAAAATCCCACATCCAATGAAAAATTAGAATAAAGTCATTCCAAACAAACACAAGTGCCGCCCAAATTCCCTAGCTCGCACGCAGAGAGAAATGTTAACCCGGGTTCGGCGGTTTCTGAAGTACAATTGTAAAACTTTGAAATTAATCTTGCATTCGAAAATTACTTTCATTTAGTGATAGAGAGAATAGAATATTGAGAGGAATTTGAAATGTCTGAAGTTGAAGCTGAAGTGGCACCGACATCTGTAGAATCCCAGAGCATGGTTTCACCAGCCAAGAAGGAAAAGAAAGCAAAGGCTCCAAAACCAGGTAAGGCAAAACTTAAAGGGGATAAAAAAGCCAAGGCACCAACAAACCACCCAAAATACACGGAGATGATCACCAAATCCATTGCTGACCTGAAAGAACGCGGGGGATCTAGCCGTCAGGCCATTCTCAAATACATAATGGCCAATTTCCAGGTTGGCAATGATGCAAAAGTTGTGAATATGCATCTTGAGCAAGCTTTGAAGCATTGCCTTGCAAATGGAATTGTTATACATCCAAAAGGTACTGGCGTAACTGGTTCTTTCAAGCTTGCAAAGCCTGCCAAGGCCGAAAAATCCATGTCTGCAAAGCCAGCCAAGCCCACAGCTAAGAAAGCAGTCAAGAAAACAGCCAAACCTACTACAGTTAAAAGTCAACTTCAGCCAAAAAAGGTTACCAAGCCTATAGCTGGTAGCAAGAAACCTGTAAAGGTTTCCAAGAAACCCACTATTGCCAAAAAAGCCTTATCAGCAAAGAAATCGACACCCAAGAAGGTGTCGTCTATCAAAAAGGCTCCCGCCAAGAAAGTGGCATCTAAAAAGCCAGTAGCCAAGAAAGCAGCAAAAAAGTAATTTCCATAATAGGTTATCCTATACTACCAAACAGCCCTTTTCAGGGCTATCAAAGCAAATGCTCGAAACTTTCTGTTCAGAAAGTTACAATGATATTAAATTTTAAATTCGACTTTCTAATTTTCCTTTCAAGTATAATTCAGCTGCTGTTTATGCCTAAAACACGTTCGACAATATTTACTTTTGAACTATAGCGTTATTACCGTCTAAAAAAACACCATCTTCAGGACTAATTGTGACGGCTGGCTCGTAAGGTTCAAGCTTATTAATAAAGTGCTAACAATAATAAGCTTACAAATACCTGGTCATAGCCGAATGGGTTGAGCAGCGTCTTCAAATCATGGGGGCTAAGGTTCTTTTTTTCTTATAAAAGATATAATCAGCTTGGTGCTATTAGAATAAGGAAACGAGTTAATTTTGGAATATTATTTTACTTGGGAAAAGAGAAAAAAAATCACATTAATTAAAAAATGCCAACAGCACCCGGTGTGCCCAGGCGGTCACCCGTCCAAGTACTGACCGGGCCCGACGTTGTGTGACTTCCAGGATCTGACGAGACTGGGTACTTTCAACGTGGTATGGCCGTTGGCTAAGGAAGCTTTGTATCAGAATAATGGTTGGTCCAAAAAACCGACAAGAAATAAAATGCCTAATTTTAGAGTCATGAAGCAATGTTTTCAGTAAAATAACATTTAGCAAGAATGAAAACATGTTTATTCATTGTTTTTAACCTCATTTTCTTCTGAAACGAAACGGCAAGCCCCTAAAATGTTTCTACCTTTAATGACTAGCCTAGGCTACCCTATAGCTTCCTAGTTTAGAGTAGGAAAATGAGCCCCCTCTCGTACAATAAATACCTATGCTTTGTATGTAGATGAATGAGCAGGCAAACTTTATTTCTTGTTACAAAAGGACAAGCCTCGAAAGTTTATTTAGATTCTGTTTTGTAACAGAGAAATCCCTCCACCCCTCCCCCATCAATTGATGGGGGAGGGTTGCACCACCCCCCCTCTCCAAGCGATGGGGCATCCGAGGCTGTATATACATTTCCTTTCTTAGTAAATAATTTCAGGAGGAGGGTTGCTAGCCCAACCGTCCCTAGGGGCATTTAGTTCTCCGGTGGCTAGCCGGATATCCAGAGGTACGTGAAGTCAGCTCTGCATGCGCCATGAATGCATGGGAGCTGACTTCGGACGAGCACCATTACCTCCAACAAAAATTTTTAAACTCAGGAACTGAATTTGTTATCATTTTCTCTGCCAAATTAGAATTGGAAAAGATATTTTTTTCTCTTTACATCCAAATTTAAGGCAAAAATATTCTTTAACCTGCATAAAATTTCAAAACTAGCCTATGGAATAAATAATTTTGAACACCGGCTTAACAAATAAATAATTTTGATACCGAAAAACAAAACTTAGAGGTCTGAATGTAGAGTAGTCGAATTCCCCGTCGCCGGAGATTTGTACTTGGAGGTTTAAAAGAGGTGCCATCTTTTTTTAATATTTCAACTATTCTCGCGCCACTGTATGGCCCTTCTTTTCGGTATTTTGTACCTTTTGCAAATTGTGAGGTACAATTTGGTTGCTTGCGAATTTGCACAGTTACTTTTTCAAATGGGGCCGAGCCAGAATCTAAGGTAGTTGAATTTTTCCATCGTCGGAGGTTTGATCTCGTAGCTTCAAAATTTGCAATTCGTTCACTAATCTTCACCTTTGGATCGTAACTACTTTTATTCATATGTGGCTTATCCCTTTTTCCTTAATCAAACGAGTGTTGTTTCTTTGCCTAATGACAAGAAAAATTATAATTGAATGAAAATTATAATTATAAAAAAAATTATAGTATAATTGAAAATCCAAATTAATTGAATGACACTTGAAAAGCTATAAAATTAAGGGAGCAGAATGTGAAAAGGGGGGCTTTGCATATATAAGCATATATCTATGATTTATATTGTTCCACCTAACATGGAGAAAAAACAACCCCCTCCCCCCTTTTCAGCAATGTCATAAATAGCAATTATTATTTTTGGGGGGTATAACTTGTTTCGCTCTTACATAGAATTCCAATGTCCTAAATATCTATCGCTAATTTTGCAGACAATTCCACTATTTTCTTGGCCAAACAACAGAATTATGTAAAAGCACTGAAAGCATAGACTTGGCCTAACCACTAACCGCTAATGATAGAACAAAACAGGAAAAGGGTTTAAACAGATCTATTTATATGCATGTGCGGAGCCTTATGCCAAAAATTAAAACTATAATATTCACGGCGAAAAATAGCATTTTGAGTTTCAAATGGTGAGATAGCAGTTAACTAGAAAATTAGCTAAAAATATTATTATAAGGTTGAAAATAGCGAAGATGCCTACAATGGGGGGAACAGAGAAAATTGGAGATTAGAAAAAGAGTGGTTTCTTTGCAAAAAAAAACATTATATTTAGATATCTCCGAGGGAGGGGGGGAGCAGAGCTCCATAGGTACGTCCTCTCCTTCTCCAACTGATGAGGATGATGATGATGATGATGATGATGATGACGACGAGTATGGGACCAATGGTCCAACCTATAAATGAAAAATAGCTTATTTTCAAAGTGTTCAAATCACCCCTGCTGTTTTTTAAATTTGGATTATTATTTACATATTATTTAAAACGCGCTTAGTAGTAGTAGTAGTAGCAGTATGCACATAGTAGCATTTGGTTAATTCACTGTTCCCTACTCTATCGATATTCTGAAAGTTCCAATTTCCAACTTAGTATAAGATATTTACAATCTAAAACACATTACATAGAAGGCACTGTTTGATTTTGTTAAACAACTCCCCTCAATTTCCACTATTTAATGCTCCCTCTCCGAGCCGGCCATCGCGGCGCTTTCCCGTGGCACTTCCCGCAGCGCTTCTCGGGCCCACCGGCGCTTCCCGGCCGCCACGGCGCAAAAAGCTATCTTTTTCTTAGCTGAATTCCCGGTTCCCATACCCGTTCACCAACGCGTGAAGAAACAGGTTTTTTTTTTTTTTCAATTTGGTGGTGATAGAATTGAGGCATGTCCCCCCCCCCCTTTCAGCAATGTCCTAAATATATTGTTAGACCTTAATTTGAAAATAACTCGTTTCACCGGTTCTCCAGCAAATAGAGATTGCATAGGCCTGCGCTTAATTATTGCAATTGTCTGCATGAAACCGTTTTAATTTGATGGAGAAAAAACAACCCCCCTCCCCCCTTTTCAGCAATGTCATAAATAGCAATTATTATTTTTGGGGGGTATAACTTGTTTCGCTCTTACATAGAATTCCAATGTCCTAAATATCTATCGCTAATTTTGCAGACAATTCCACTATTTTCTTGGCCAAACAACACAATTATGTAAAAGCACTGAAAGCCTAGACTTGGCCTAACCACTAACCGTTAATGATAGAACAAAACAGGAAAAGGGGTGAAACAGATCTATTTATATGCATGTGCGGAGCCTTATGCCAAAAATTAAAACTATAATATTCACGGCGATAAATAGCATTTTGAGTTTCAAATGGTGAGATAGCAGTAAACTAGAAAATTAGCTAAAAATATTATTATACGGTTGAAAATAGCGAAGATGCCTACAATGGGGGGAACAGAGAAAATTGGAAAGATTAGAAAAAGAGCGGTTTCTTTGCAAAAAAAAAAAACATTATATTTAGATATCTCCGAGGGAGGGGGGAGCAGAGAAATTTAAAACAATGGGTGTAGGACTATAGAGAAAATAACATTTTTTAAATATCTCTGAGAGACACTTTTACAGTGTTGAAAAATAGTGAAAAAGAAAAGACTAAAAAAACATTGGAAGAAATAGATATATATATTTCTATAACTAGAGGTAAAAATGCTCACATTTGCAAATCCTGGCTGCACTTGAGTGCCAGATGGCCCGGGTAGCGCGTGTTGGAGGATGGAAGGTGCGGTAACATAGCGCTCTTGTGTAGACGGGACAGGTATTAAAGGTCCATGGAAAGCAGCCGCCCACTCTCTCTTTAATTTTCTGCCAGGCTGCATTGTTGCCTGCACAGATGAAACTTGGGCAGTCAACACTTGTTTTGGGGTCGTGTAAGGGCCAGCATACTTAATAATGGATGGTCTCACGGGGGCTGCCTCGTCCTCTCTCGCTTTCTTAGATGGAGGGGACACACATTCTTTACAATTTGCCTTAAAAGAAGAGAAAAAAGTCTATAGCCTTAGGATAGAAATCAATGTTTCTATTTTTTACCTTTTAGAAAAAAATTAAATGTTCCAGTCTATAGGCTTTAAATTACATAAAATACTATTCAATTTACGGATAATATAAGCTTTATGCAACTCCTAAAAGACTTTTCTTACTAGCCTTGCATATCAAAGTTAAAAACCATAGTTTTCACCCCCCCCCTCCTGGGAATATAAAAGAAACTTTATCGAAAGAAAGCTTGAAAAAAATTAAAACATGCCTAGCGACGCAACGCATATATTTACACATTAGTTTTCTTGTCAAATGGTGTACTTGTCTACACAACGAATCCCCCCCTTACTTTTTATGTGAAGAAACAGTTTTGTTTTCATTTTACAATCCTATAGGCCTAAATTTTGCAAACATAGGTTAAAATGCTATTCAATTTACGCATAAGCTTCATGCAACTCCTAAAGACTTTTCTTTCTAGCCTTTGCATATCAAAGTTAAAAACCATAGTTTTCACGCCCCCCCCCCCCCTCCTCCTGGGAATATAAAAGAAACTTTATCGAAAGAAAGCTTGAAAAAAATTAAAAAACGTGCCTAGAGACGCAATGCATATATTTACACATTAGTTTTCTTGTCAAATGGTGTACATGTCTACACAACGAACCCCCCTTACTTTTCATGCGAAGAAACAGTTTTGTTTTTCATTTTACAATCCTATAGGCCTAAATTTTGCAAACATAGGTTAAAATGCTATTCAATTTACGCATAATATAAGCTTCATGCAACTCCTAAAGACTTTTTCTTTCTAGCCTTGCATATCAAAGTTAAAAACCATAGTTCTCACGCATTTGCCCCTCCCTCCCACCACCCCCCCCCCCCTTTCAGCAATGTCCTAAATATATTGTTAGACCTTAATTTGAAAATAACTCGTTTCACCGGTTCTCCAGCAAATAGAGATTGCATAGGCCTGCGCTTAATTATTGCGATTGTCTGAAAGTGTTTTAATTTGACGGAGAAACAGTTCCTTTGACTTGGCCGCCTCTATTGTAAACATACAGGAAAAGGGGGACAAACTCATTATAACTTCGCGCAGAGCATTATGTCAAAACAGAGCGGGTTAATAACAACAGAGCGACGGATGTCTCAGTTAGAGAAAAGATTACAATACAGAAAAGCCAAAATTTATCGAGAAAGAGAATTATTTCTATTGCGAGAATTATTGTTGTAAAACAGTGGGGGAGGGGTTAGGTTTTGAGGGTAAAAAGAACATATTTTATGTTTTCTAGCGAGTATAAAAATAGCATGGTGGTGTTTGGGGAGAGGGGGGACTTAGATATACTGGAGGGTGACCAAGGAAAATAATTTTATTTTGAAAATAAAAATGTACTAAAACAGAACTTACATGGTAAATTGAGGTTGCCAATGCTTCAAGCTCATCAAAAATATCCATTCTTGTTCTTTCAACCGTGTCACAATAATTTCTGATAATTTAATCACAATGCATGTCCGTTATATACGAAATCTCAAGGGTGAATTGTTATGTAACGGGGAAAACCATATGTAAGTGAACATTTGATTGGCTGAGAAAGGAGATGTAACCGACTCGCTGATTGGCTGAGAAGGATCATAACATTCGTCCCGAGCGTGCACTTGGCCAAAACAACAACAAAACAAGATCTTGAAAGAAGAGGTCATTGATTCTGTCCCCGTTAGACTCAATAATCCAGAAAACATCCATCAAAGTGAGAAAAATACTGTTTTTCCATTCTCACTGACAAAAACCATAAAACAGACATAAATTACTGTTGACATCCAGGAAAAACAACAAATTAATCGACCTTTGGAAATTTAGGTCATTGACCAACTTCAATTATGCAATCATTCTCCCTGGGGATTCCATGCCCATATTTGGTGTTCGTACGGAGTTAGACTAAATTGTAGATGGCAGCAGGGGTGCCCGTCACAAGTCAATAAGGCCTTTCTACTCACGAACGCCATGACGAAAACGCCATGGTGAAACCATCTCTTGGATCAGGCTGATGGCTGATCACACAAGATAATGATAGGATCTGGCCAAAACAAAGGTGTTCTAGCTGGAAATAATATGCAGTTTTATTTATTAAACAAAATCATTTCCAAACGGGCATCCCAGGGCAAAAATTGTGTCGTTGAAGACCTGAGTGTTGGAAAAAACTAAGAGCGGTCATTTGAAAAAAGGAAAAATCCTGTGGCTGTTAATAAAGGTGTCAGCGGAGATGGTTAAGGGAAATAAGGGCCTCGATTCAATTCATTAAGAAGGTAAATCCTATCCTTCTGGGAAAAAAACAATCCACAAATGAAAAAAATGGATTAACACAATTTCAGCTTCTTCAAAAATAAGCCATTCCATCTTTTTTTAATTTTGACTTTTTTTGTTGTCCGTTTTGAGCAACTTATTTTTCCGATCAATTTATGGTGGACAATTTACATATAAACAAGCCTTACTATAAACGCACAAGGACAAGCTTAGATGCCAGTAGTTTCGATGCTGAGAGGGAGCAATTGGCCCTCCTGTATTTTCCTCCCTCTATAAATTATAAAACAAATATCTGTAGTGATATTTTCACTGAAAATATATGCAAAATTGCCCTCCAAATTTTGTATATACCAATTTTGCCTCCCCCCCTATACTTTAAAATTGAAACCCCTGGTAACTATTGCAAAATTGGTACCCCTACAAAATATCACCTATTAAATAATCAGGCCATCCACTGCCGAAACCATTATCTACAAAAAAACAGTATCAGGGTTGGCCGAAATGGCCTATGTTGACTTCTTTTCTTCCAGAACAAAGAAACAACAGCTTTTCTCTTAGGAAAAAAGACATATTACTGCAAAAAGAAATAATATGCAAAATATTATTGAGAACAAGAGGAGAGTTGTACATGTATGTGGAGAGAGAAAACAGAGTAACTGACAAAAATCTGAGCAAAGGAGAAAAATTCAAGTGGAGTGGAGCAAATGTTATTTTTTTAACATTACAATAGCACTCTGTATGACCAAATATTAAAAACTCAAAGTTTTCCTTTAGTCATATTTAATGAAACTTTTTCGTTGGGTCGGATTTTTTTACGAAACGGTTAGAAGAGAAGCAGCAGTGACAATCACAATGAGTCCCAGACGAAAACAAATTCTTCAAAATGGACGATTATTTGATGCATTAACAGGAATGACGAACTGAATTAACACCAGAATTTTTTAATTATTTGAAAGATGTTAGTCTGACACATCATGACTTGAAACTAAACAATAACGAATATACATTACTCCCTTTAAATAAACAAAATGTGTATTTATTTATGTTTAACCTGTATTGAAACAGCTTCATATTTATTTATTTATATTTTTTATAGATTTTTGTAGATGTGGTGTTTCCTGCTTGCGTTTTGGATTTTGAGGTTGTCAGCGTGTTCGGTTCAAATCATTTTCCGATGGAATTTTCTCTTCAAACTAATAGGGCATCTAACATTACTCCTCTTGCCCATTTTACCCTACAACCCGATTCCTCAGAGTAAGAAGGGTACACCAACGTAAAATGAAAAGACTGAGGAAGAAACGAAAACATTGGAATATCGATTTTCCTCGTAATTTTGTATAAGTTAAAGGGTTTTTGGACTCTGAAATAATTACCGTGTCGCACACACAAATCCTTCATAATGAGTCTTATCAATACAATTAAAAGAATATATTCCTACATGAACTTATATGTTAAGAATAATGTCAGAATATTTTATTTTTACCCAGAATAAAATATTTTACCACTGGGTGTACTGCACCTTCACAAGAATTATAAAACAATTTCTTTTAGTTCTAACCTAATTTAAATCTACTGTCAAATAGATGATAGATGCCTACAAAAGTTTCACTGTTTCTAGAGTTATTGCCTGGTTTTTATGCTCATATACTTGCTTCCATTTAAAGGCTGTAAGTGCTAGAGCTTTTTTTAAAGAAAAAATATCATATTAAGAATTCTTCGTTCTTATGATAAAAGTCTAAATGAGTCTTAAGTAGACTTAACCTTTTTTCTAAGTGATTTATATTTTTGATGAATTTATCATTCATCTTGCCTCATGCTATATCCAACCTGAAACTAATGTCCCACTCAACTGGTTTAATATGGAGAAAAGTATATGTGCTAAACTTTATAGTAACCCTACTTGGTAGAAAATTATGCGTTACCAAAATTTTTCCTGTGTAGCTCGTAAGGTATTAGAAAACACTGCATTAAGTCAATAAAAAAAACACTTTTTACAAAATGAGATGTTATTTTTGAGTGATTATATCTCATTTTCCCAAATGGGAGATTTACATTTTTGATTAATCTATGATTCATCTTGTGACTTGCTATATCTAGTCAGAAGTGTTGATCTTTGTTGAGAAATGTTTTGTGGTATTGATAAAGATAATTAACAAAGATAAAAATAATAATTAAAAAGGGGGCTCTCCTTTTTCAATTATCTAAGTTTCTTACCACAAACTGATTTAAATAAATTTGAGTCATATATTTAGGCTACGGACAGATGAAATACAAATAACAGCGGGAGGAGTTAATTCTCAGCAATTACAAATAATTGTTTATTGACTTTAGCTTATTATGCGTATAAGGAGTTAAATTGAAGGTAAGAGTCATTTTAGGATGAATATAACAAAAAGAACTAACTATGATTAAAAAGAACTAGCCTTTGGAACGCACTTGACCTTACGGTCACATGCAACAAAATTGCTTTGACAAGCAAGGGCGTATCAACGGGACAGGGAGGTTACCAGGTTTGACCTCTCCCCCGAAACCTTTGTCGGACTTATAAAAAAACAATAAATATACGTCTGAACAAATTTCTGCTGTGTTTTTAATTTGTTTTTTTTGTAAAACACCCCCTGAACCAAAATCCTGGACATATCTTTGCCGACAAGCAACGCTTCTTTCTGAATCACCAAAGAAAGTCAATTGCATTTATAAAGACCTAGGTGACCGATAGAGCCATGAAAAACATGATAAAGAATGAGAATAAATATAATAAAATTTATAGAAAAATATAACAAGTGGGAGCAGACAATTATTATAAATTGTTCACTGACTTCTGCTGATTATGAGCATAAGAACAATTTTAGACTGAATGAGATGCAAACCCATTTGAAATATATTACATCATATTCAGGCAGGATCCTCGTAAAATACAAAAGATGTTGATGGTCTTTCCTAAAAAACAAAGAAAATATTCATAAACAGATAATAATCATAAACAGATAATAATTAACATTAATCAAAATAGAAAAATGGGGGCAAAAAAATGAAAAATAGACTAAGGTTTAGGCTAAGCTTTCATTAAACAAAGTTTATACAATACCGTTGACTTTGAGTCCCGCATTATTTAAACTAAATTTAAAAAACGTCCATTAAGGGTGCTTCAGACGGGAAAACCTTCTGTTATCCGTCAAGTTGACACGTTTTTAATCGAAAGGGGGGAGGAGACTATTATAATGTACTATAGATGTAAGTGCCGGAAAAACCCTATGGAAAGTAATTATTTTGAGTTCTTAACTCTAGCCTGTATCTCTGTGCACTCGTATCTTGCTCCGGCCTGTATCTCTGCGTCCCTAATGATAATATTTTTTGTACAGATCGGATAAAAAGAACAGAAGATCCGCGTCTTCTGTTCGATGCAGAATAATTTTTTCCGGATCAAAGTCAACAACGCGGCGCGTGATCTTGTGTCTGAGTATTCGCCTGTCCAAATTTAGAGCTAAAAATTCGGGAGTTTCAGTGAAAAATGTTCTCAGTTTGGTGACGTGATCGTTGGGACATGTTTCACCAGGCTATTCCGGGATTAGAACCGAATTGAAAGATATATCGCTGTTGTCGATAACTTCGTTGATTGCGGGCTCGTTTGGATTGAGTACACCTGGGATTGGGAAGGGACAGTCGGGAGTGCCTTCGAGATGTACTGAGGTTCTAGACCAGTGACATGTGCTACATACATTGAATCGATGGATTTTGTATTGGTAGGGAGATCGCAAGGCACTCACGTCATTGGCTCGATTTTCTGCTTCGAGCTGTTGGAATAGGTGAAATTAAAATTCGCATAATGATTGCTGATCTCTGCTTTGGTAGTTGTACTGCGGCGGTAGGAGTCTACGAACAACGTCCATTGTTTCGTACGTTTTCAGTGAACTGGTTGCCAAGCGTTTCAGTTCTTCTGCAAGGGGACCATGCATTAAAGAGAGTACGTCAAAAAGATTGCGTTGCATGGCAAAAAGGCACTGCATTGCTGCATTTGCATAACACGCTGAGCCGTCTGTGTTTCTGAGGCCTCGTCGACCTGGGCCTATGCCACTGCGATATTCTTGATTGACAGCTGTTTCAATACGCGTTTTTTGGGGGGGTATCAAGCTTTTGACTTTTTCAGTGTTTAGTCTCTTGGTGTTGGCTTTTTTCTTACTTTCAGCGTTTGTGGGTTCCGCTTTCACACCAGAAGCTGAGCCAGACCTTCGATTATCTTTGAGTGCAGATGATTTGGACTTTTTAGGCGGTTTATCTGTGCCAATAGTTGTGGTCATATCCCGTTTTAATGGATGCTTTTTCGCCTCGGGAACTTTGGAAACTTTGAAGGGCTTAACGATTGTGAATTGAGGAAGATGGGGACGGTATTTTTGTCGAAGTCTATTGTACTCGACTAGAGCTTCTGTGTCTCAAACAGCCTAAAGAGAAACACACAGCCCAAAGAGATACACACAGCCCAAAGAGAAACAAACAACCAAAAGAGACACACACAGACCAAAAAAAAAACTCAAACAGCCCAAAGCGACACAAACAGCCCAAAGATACACGTACAGCATAAGGAGAAACACACATCCCAAAGAGACAGCCACAGCCCAAAGAGACACCAATAGCCCAAAGAGAAACACACAGTCCAAAAAGTCTGAAACAGCCCAAAGAGACACACATAGCATAAAGAGACACACACAGCTCAAAGAGAGACAAAAAGGCAAAAGAGACACACACAGCCCAAAGAGACGTCCACAGCTTAACGAGACACAAACAGCCCAAAGAGACACTTACAGGCTAAAGAGGCACACACAGCTTAAAGAGACATACACAGCCCAAAGAGACACACACAGTCCAAAGAGACACACAAACCAAAAACACTCAAACAGCCCAAAGAGACACACACATCCAAAAGAGACAAAAAACAACTCAAAGAGACAAACACAGACCAAAAAGACTCAAACAGCCCAAAGAGACACATACAGCCAAAAGACACACCAACAGCCTAAAGAAAAATACACATTCCAAAGAGACACAAACAGCCCAAAGAGACACAAACAGCCCAAATAGACACAAACAGACCAAAGAGACACACACAAACCAAAAAGACTCAAACAGCCCAAAAAGACACACAGCCCAAAGAGACACACACAGCCTAAAGAGACACACACATCCCAAAGAGACACCCGCAGCCCAAAGAGACACACAAACAGCCCAAAGAGACACAAACAGCCCAAATAGACACACACAGACCAAAGAGACACACACAAACCAAAATGACTCAAAACAGCCCAAAAAGACACACAGCCCAAAGAGACACACACAACCTAAAGAGACACACATATCCCAAAGAGACACCCGCAGCCCAAAGAGACACAAACAGCCCAACGAGAAGCACATAGCCCAAAGAGACAAACACAGCCCAAAGAGACACAAACAGCCCAAAGAAACACACGAAGACAAAAAAGACTTAAACAACCCAAAGAGACACAAACAGACCAAAAAGACTCAAACAGCCCAAAGAGACACACACAGACCAAAAAGACTCAAAAATGCCAAAGAGACATACACATTCCAAAGAGACAAACACAGCCAAAAGAGACACACACAGCTCAAAGAGACACACGCAGACCAAAAAGACTCAAACAGCCCAAAGAGACACACACAGCCGAAAGAGACACACAGAGACCAAAAAGACTCAAACAGCCCACAAAGACACACACAGGCTAAAAAGACACACACAGCCTAAAGAGACACACACAGCCCAAAGAGACACACACAGCCCAAAGAGACACAAACAGCCCAAAGAGAACAGACACAGACCAAAACGACTCAAAAAGGCCAAAGAGACATATACAGCCCAAAGAGACACAGAGCCCAAAGAGACACACATAGACCAAAAAGACTCAAACAGCCCAAAGAGACACACAGCCAAAAGAGACAAACACAGCCTAAAGAGACTTACACATCCCAAAGAGACAAACACAGCCCAAAGAGACAAAAAAAGCCAAAAGAGACACACATTACCCAAAGAGACACACACAGCCCAGAGAGACAGAAACAGCCCAAAGAAACAAACACGGACCAAAAAGACTCAAACAGCCCAAAGGGACACACACAGCCCAAAGAGACATCCACAGCCTAAAGAGACACAAACAGCCAAAAGAGACACACACAGGCTAAAGAGACACACACAGCCTAAAGAGACACACACAGTCAAAAGAGACACACACAGCCCAAAGAGACACACAAACCAAAAAGACTCAAACAGCCCAAAGAGACAAACACATCCCAAAGAGACAAAAAACAACTCAAAGAGACAAACACAGACCAAAAAGACTCAAAAGCCCAAAGAGACACACAGCCAATAGAGACACCAACAGCATAAACAGAAACACACATTCCAAAGAGACACCCACAGCCCAAAGAGACACAAATAGCCCAAATAGACACACACAGACCAAAGAGACACATACAGACCAAAAAGACTCAAACAGCCCAAAAAGACACACAGCCCAAAGAGAGACACACAGCCTAAAGAGACACACACATCCCAAATAGAAACCCACAGCCCAAAGAGACACAAACAGCCTAAAGAGAAGCAAATAGCCCAAAGACACAAACAAAGCCCAAAGAGAAACAAACAGCCAAAAGAAACACACGAAGACCAAAAAGACTTAAACAGCCAAAAGAGACACAAACAGACAAAAAGACTCAAACAGCCCAAATAGACACACACAGACCAAAAAGACTCAAACAGCCCAAAGAGAAACACACAGCCCAAAAGACAGATACTGCCTAAGAAGAAACACACATTCCAAAGAGAAACACATAGCCAAAAGAGACACACAAAGCCCAAAGAGACACAAACAGCCCAAAGAGACACACACAGAGCAAAAAGCCTCAAAAAGGCCAAAGAGACACAAACAGCCCAAAAAGACACACAAAGACCAAAGAGTCACACACAGCCCAAAGAGACACACACAGCCTAAAGAGGCAAAAACAGCCCAAAGAGACAAACGCAGACCCAAAAGACTAAAAAAGGCCAAAGAGAGACACACAGCCCAAAGAGACACACAAAGCCCAAAGAGGCACACACAGACCCAAAAAGACTCAAGCAGCCCAAAGAGAAACACATAGCCCAAAGACACACACATAGCTCAAAGAGACACAAACAGCCCAAAGAGACACACACAGACCAAAGAGACACACACAGCCCAAAGAGACACAAACAGCCCAAAGAGAACACACACAGACCAAAACGACTCAAAAAGGCCAAAGAGACAAATACAGCCCAAAGAGACACACACAGCCCAAAGAGACAAACAGAGGCCAAAAAGACTCAAACAGCCCAAAGAGAAAAACATAGCCCAAAGACACACACACAGCTCAAAGAGACACAAACAGCCCAAAGAGACACACACAGCCCAAAGAGACACACACAGCCCAAAGAGACACAAACAGCCCCAAAGAGAACACACACAGACTAAAACGACTCAAAAGGCCAAAGAGACACATACAGCCCAAAGAGACACACACAGCCCAAAGAGACACACAGAGACCAAAAAGACTCAAACAGCCCAAAGAGACACAAACAACCCAAAGAGACACACACACAGACCAAATAGACTCAAACTGCCCAAATAGACACGAACAGCCTAAAGAGAAACACACATCCTAAAGAGACACCCACAGCCCAAAGAGACACAAACAGCCCAGATAGACACGCAAAGACCAAAAAGACTCAAACAGCCCAAAAAGACACACATAGCCCAAAAAGACACACAAAGCCCAAAGAGACACAAACAACACAAAGAGACACACACAGACCAAAAAGACTCAAACAGCCCAAAGAGACACACATATCCCAAAGAGACACATACAGCCTAAAGAGATACACACATCCCAAAGAGACACCCACAGCCAAAAGAGACACAAACAGCCCAAAGAGACAAACATAAACAGACCATCTAGGCTGGCTGCCAAGAAGGCAAGATTAGCTTTAAAAGCTTGTCTGTAAGTATTTTTATTCAATTTGAATGAATTGTTCTTTTTCCACTTTGCTTAGTGTACCAGTTCTGGTTGAACTTCCTTGCAGTAATGATATTAGGGCTGTTTTAAAAATAAAAAAATAAACTTTTTTTCAGTTTTAGTGATTGAATTTTAATGTAAGTTTTTTTTTATATTTTTTTTTCTCTTCGTTTGTTTTGCCGAGGACGGCCCTTGGATTTAGGGTCGAAATACTCATTTAAAAGTTGCTTTCCACTGTCTTGTAAAAAAAATAGGCTATTTCTGGTTTACTTAGAAAAATCTCTCTGTTCCTTCCCTCGTCCGTGTTCGTCGGGCTGAGAAAGGTAGGGATTTTTGACTCTTCACTCGACAGATAGCAAGAGAGTTCATCACTTTCCTTTTATCACAAACACTAAAAAGATATATGAAATTGCAGAATAACTGTCATTTAGAGCCCATATAAAAGATTTGGACATTTCCTTTCCATTTTTGGCGGGGCGGGGCATTGCTTCCCCGCTGTACCTGACTGTCACCTTTTTGTTCCAAATCAAGTCCACACGAGACTCCCCTAATAAGTTCCTGCAGCTGATTAAAGCAATTTGAGAGTAGATCTACAGCTAACACTTCTTTTTAGATAACTAAGTTACGTTAAACGGGGAAATAAGCGGGTACTATAACTCATAATGAAATCAACTTCATTTTTATCTCCAAATTTAAATGCATGCTTCTTAGCTTTTAAGCAAAATACCTTTACTGGCATTATAAGCCCCTTTTGATTCAAACGGTAATGCCTTAAAGATCCTTCATTGTCAGGCTTTCGAATACCCCGATTTCTACCCTAAGAAAGATTTTTCATGTTCAAGAAAAGTTTTTAGTTGTTATTCCTTTCCGTAAGATTTGTTTTTTGTAGCTGTAGTCAGCTATATGACATTTAGCCTATAGCTATCTGTTCTAATAATAAAATATTAATGTGTTTCTTACCTATAATAAAATATAACTTAGTTTTATGTTCAAATATGTCAGATACGGCCTTTTGGCAAAACAGCGACGAACATACAAATAATCTACTGACTATTTATTGGGTATTGTAGAGGCTATTCAACTCATTTACTTAGATATTAAGCCAGCCCGACGCAGCTAAGCTGCTAGTAGTGGCTCATTCAAACCATAAGTTGAGATTATCCCATAGGGGTATACACAACAAATACTTCAAGAAACGAAAAATGTAGACCGGATTGTTTTCTTATCGGTAGCTGATGAGGTATTCCAAAATAGAGCCAGTATGAGGACGCGTGGCATGGCAGAATCGTTATTCTCATGGTCAAGAATACGCTTGCTATAGCAGGCTTTACAATGGACTAGCATGCCAAAATCTTTTTTAAGCTTCTCAATTAGATGGGTGAGGAGGAGTGCCCTCGTCAATTTCACATTACCTCCTATATACCAAGGGGATTAAAGCAAGTTAGATTTGTATGGCTTGTATGGCTAGCCACCTCCCGCCATCACAACCGGTAATTTTTGCAGGAAGGTAGGCAAATTGTATCTAATTGGAATGGAATTACGTGAAACATTTCAATTTCCTTGCAATAACAAACTAAGTCTAAACTAAGCAGTAACTCTTTGAATAAGTTCTTACCTAGAATTTATATATTATATTTTAAACTTGCTATTTTCGGCTGTTCTTCTAGTGGGCCCCGGTGGACTCGAACCAGTTTGACGCTCGTATTAATTTCTTTGCGCCACCCTTATTTTGCATTTCATAATAGTATTTTTGCTGGGACTTTAACTTTTCGTCTTTTACTTTTATGATTATTTTTGGGGCAGTGTTTTCGTTTTGTTCAAAAGTTGTATTTGAGTTTTTTCACTGTTTACTGTATGTTTTTTCTGTTTATATTTTCTTTATTTCTGTATTATTCATACGCCTATTTGCTGTTGCTTCTATGCTGATCAGGTTTATAGGTAAGCTGACTTTATTTCTTTCTTTTCATGCAAAAACTAGAAAAAAACTAAATATGACCATCCGGTATACCCAAATGCATACCCAACCATTGCTTTCTGAATCTCCCCACTAATACTACTTTCTGAGTCTCTATTTGTGGAAACATATCACAAGCCCCAGGCTTACTCATTTCAAATAAACAGAAAAATAAAGAAACACCAGATGCCAAAAGCTTAGACCTGGAATGGCAGCCGAAAAAAATTCAAACTCTGTACTAAAATACGTTTGAAGAAATCAACAATACAAAAAAGAGATAAATCCTGAAAAACAATACCCTAAATACAAATCTTTAAACCTACTTACAAAGGATTCCACAATTAAACTCGCTAAAACAAACCATTTGTGATAAAATGTCAAATGATACACAAAATGACACCTCATTTTAACAATTTGACACACCTCAGAGCTTCAATCCTGTCGTGCATTAATAAATATTTCCGATGAACGTAACATCAATGGGTAATGCTATAAAAGAACGACCTAAAACTCTAAAAATAAACTTATATATAATGTATTTTGTTTTTTCCCAAAGTATTATCTTCCTATTCAGGTTGCATTAAACTCGAATACACCTTGGATACGAATCGAAATTACGGTTTGAATTGTCCATCCTCCATTTAAATGAAAAGGCGTCAAAGAAATGCTTGAATTCTGATAAATTCAGCACACCAGTCCGTGAAACGTTTAGTAGACGGAAAATTATGTAAGCACCACGTTTACCTATAAAGGGAAAAGAGAAAAACTGCACATCTCACGATTAAAGGTCATTTTCTAAGACATTTGAAAAATATCATATGGAATAGTGCGTAACCACAAATCTGTAGATTTTTATATACCTTTAGAACTTAAAACTATTAGATTTTTTCTGACATCTACAAAATATTAAAAGAGAGCTTCGTGAAGGAAGGACGACAACTCAGTAATAATAGAAATTTGTTCTGATTCAAATTTGGTGTACAAAAAAATACCTATGTATATATCATATTATTGAGTTTTCATTCCGTATATAATAAGTGAACATTCCGAACTGACGAAATATATGACTGAAACTGCAAATTAAAAGTAGGTTGAATTTAATAATATAAGAAGTGATTATTTTTGTTAATTGAATGTAAATGGGATTACAATATACAATAAATATATACAAGAGGGCTATTCAGAAATTAGGGAACGTTTTGTAATAAAACAAAAACTAGGTAAAGGAAAAATACTTTATTATATACATCTGAAAGAAAGACTAAAATGCTACTTTTCTGCATAGTCACCAAACAAATTAAGGCACATATCGTAGCGATGGACAAGCTTCGAAATTCCTTCGTCACAGAAATCCGCCGCCTGCGATCTCAGGCACTCAGTGACGCGGGCGCGGAGCTCGTCATCGTCATTAAAACGCTGTGTCGCTAGCCGGTTCTTCATCTTCGGGAACAAGTGAAAATCACTCGGTGCTAGGTCAGGACTGTAGGGTGGATGTGGGAAAATCTAAGATTTGAATGAGTCAAGTTCTGCAGTTCGATTTGCCGTGTGAGGTCGGACATTATCATGAAAAAAACAAAATTTTTGACGATAACCTTCCTCGGTCCTTGTTTTTCACTGCTCTTCTAAGCTTGCGCAATGTTTGGCAGTACTGATCAGAGTTGATTGTTGCATCACACTCGAGAAAGTCAATAAGCAGCACACCTTGCCTATCCCAAAAAACAGTAGCCACAATCTTCCTCGCTGACAAGGTTTACGATTTTTTTTTTTTTGGGGGGGGGGGGGAGGGGGGGGACTTGTGTGCCTCCACTCCATGGAATGCAATTTTGTCTCGCAATTGACGTGCTTCACCCACGTCTCGTCACCCATTGGGATTTTATCCAGTAAAGGATCACCATGCGTGTAATAGGTGCCAAGAAATTTTAAGGCTGCTGCCATTTGCTGACCTTTATGGAGGTCTGTAAGCAATTCTGGCAACCTTCTTGCACAAAGTTTATGGTAGCCAAGCTTGTGAGTCACAATTTCAAACAAAAAAATCCGCGAAACTTGTGGGAAGTACAGCAAAAGCTCCGTTATTGTAAAGCGACGGTTTTCATGAATCTTCTCATCAACTTTGGCGAGAAGATCGTCTGTCCCAATGCTAAGGCGTCCACTCCTCTTCAAAATTCACGTTCGTTCGGCCATTTGAGAAAATTCTAGATGACTCTTTAGATTATCTTCGCCAGTCAGTGAGTAAATGGTGTCCATCGAGTAAAGACTGTCTGTTCGTGAACTGGTTGCGTAAAGTAAGTACTTTTTTATTTTTAGGGATAGTGAAAATTTGTCTTACCACGAAAAGAACAGGTGACTTTTTTTGTGTTGTGGAGCATTAATAGGCTTGTAAGTATGATAAGAAAGCCACCCAGTAAGTATTTAGGGATTTACCCTAAAACGGAAGGAGATGGCTGACTTGTCAGTCACCCCTTGGAAAAAGGGTATTTCAGGGGTGACTTTGACAGTTATCGAAGTCACCCCCAAAATGTTCTAATTTAATTTTTAACCTTTTTCTTTTTATATCTTCTTTTATATTTTCTCTATCATTCTTTAATAGAATCACACCTAAGATTTTGTCTCATTATTTACCTCAATACATTTCCTAATCATTTCAAACCCCTCCGGACATTGCAAAATAAAACCATAAGAATCCTTCTTTAGCAAATAGGCTTAAACTAAATACTAAATTTAAATCCTTAATAGCTGATCACTTTTAAAGACTAAATTAGTAGAATACGTTATTTAGCTTTGATGCCGGGGTGATTCTACTTGATAATTTGTTTTTTTAGTATTAATTTTGGAATTTACCATACTTGGATAACCTCCTTTGTCCTTCTCCCTCATATGATGTTTTTGGTTTATCTTTTTTATCTTTATTTTTGGTGTATTTGAAATTAACGTAATAGTTGATAGCCTTCTTTTGAGCTTACCTCTCTGTTAACTTTATTTGATTATTTGTGTTTGTTTTTATTTGTATGAAATAAAAAAATCTATCGATCTAACTGAGCTTAAACGTCTTGATTGGTTTTCTGTGGTTTTCTTGAAGTTTTTTCTCTTTCAGATGACAAGAACTTACTAACGAAAGCCTGACGGTCGTCTGTACAAGGCTTTTCCCAAAGAAGCATTCGAGAAGGCAGTTAAAGCTGTAGAGAATGGGCACAGTTTATATAATTATCCAGTATGATCATTCCCTATCTCACCCATTATAAAAACCCGGACTGGGTGCGAGTGCTCCGGAGAACGTTTTTGCAGATAGAAACATAATCGACATCAGATCTTTTCACGGGTAGACAAGTCAGACGCGAAACAATCGGAAACAAGTGGAAACCAGCTATTACAAATAATTCACTTTGTAACCATTTCTCATTGATAGACGCAAACACACTGATCCTTAAGTGAAGAAAGAAGTGGGAGGAGCTTTTTGTTCACACCGAGAACGAAGACAAGAAATGATCTGCGATAAGCTTACTGGATAATTATATAAACTGTGAGAATGGGGCTAAAATCTCCACTGAAGCGAAAGACTACGGAGTTCCGTAAGGTGCCCTTCGGAACCACACCAAAGGCCTGCACCAAAAAAAGGTCGGTGGGCAAACAGTTCTTAAAATGAACGAAGAAACAGCTCTTACTCACTATCTTATTCGTCTGTCTGAGTGGGGATTTCCGCTAACACGGTTTGATCTCTGCCTCCTTGTCTAGTCGTTTCTTGATAAAAAGAAGCTGAATGAACCACGGTTCATAAACAACCTCCGGGAGATGACCGGGACGGAATCTTTCTTAAAAGACACTCGGATCAACTGAGCCACAGACTATTAGCTCGTAAATTGATTGCCTGGAGGAGACGCTTTGCAATGTTAAGCCTGAATGTATTGTCAGTTACGACGAAACAAATGTGTCTTAAAATCCTGAACGAGTGAAGGCTATCTTTAAACGCAAAATAAAATATCCCGAGCGAGTAATGAATCAGACGAAATCAGCAACATCTTTAATGGTAGCAGTTACTGCTAGTGGAGAAGTTTTTCCGCCGTATATTGTCTTTAAATCGGAAAAACTCTGGGATACGTGGATGAAAGGAGCTCCAAAGGGCTTTCGATTCAACAGATCAAAGTCTGGGTGGTTCGATTCAACTTGCTTCCATGATTCCTTTTGAATCAGTCATAGTCCCGTGGGCGAAGAAGTTTGGCCCAGATGAACAAAAGTCTTGATCGGTGACAATCTTTGATCGCATGTTGATATGACGGTCTTGCGCTTTTGTACTCAGCACAACATAAAATTTGTTGGTCTCCCACCAAACTCAACTTATGCCCTGGGGGCATATAAGGTTTTTATAGAACAAGTCGTCGTAGAAACTTCAAAAAGGGCTCATTCGATTGGAAACTGAAATGGCTAGTCTCCTTTTCAATAGTCGAAAGTGATTGGAAGGCAACTAACAACCCTTCCACGCCCACCATTTCCCCAAACATATCAAATCAAAATTTTTAGATAGCCATTTTGTTCTACGCAGTTTAAAGTTCAGGAATTTATAGCTTTGAGCAGGACACTCCTCCCAAAATCTTCAGGGCAAGGTTTATAAATTATGCCCAGGAGGCATATAAGATTTTTATTGAAATCTTTGTCGTAGAAACTTGAAAAAGGGCTCATTCGATTGGAAATTAAAATGGCTAGTGCCGTTTTTAATAGTCGGAAGTAATTTGTGAGCAACTAACTCCCCTCTCATGCCCACCTTTCCCCCAAACACATCCAATCAAAATTTTTAGATAGCCATTTTATTCAACGCAGTTGAAAGTTTTGGAAATTAGGTCTTTAAGGATGACAACCCCATCACCCCCACAACCCTCAGGTCAAGGGTTGTAAGTTATGCCCTGGGATCATGTAAGTTTTTTTATAGAAAGCGATGTTGTAAAAACATCAAAAAGGGCTCATTCAATTGAAAATTGAAAGGGCTAGTGACCATTTCAGGTCAACTAGAGGAGGTATGAAACTAAATTAAGCACTACTATTTGTGTCCAGATTTTTAAAGAGACAAAGGTTCGGCAACATGTACTTCATAATGACAAACGACAAACCAAGGCAAAAGAAGTTTTTGTCCCACCACCTGAAAAATTAAAAGAAACAAAGATGGTCGTCAATGCCTTCCATACCTTGTAAAATTTAAAACCTGGACTAGATAAATCGTTGGAAGAAAAAGAAGGTTTATCCCACCACCTGAATAACTAAAAGAAGCAAAGGTTCGGCGATATATACACACACATATATATATATATATATATATATATATATATATATATATATATATATATATATATATATATATATATATATATATATATATATATATATATATATATATATATATATATATATATATATATATATATATATATATATATATATATATATATATATATATATATATATATATATATATATATATATATATATATATATATTGTATTATTACATTTTGAAAGGTGAATTAGGACCAAGGAGTGCGAACTGAATGAAGGAGACGATGAACATGCAAATATGTAGCGGCAGCTCATTAAAAATAATTATCTTTTTTTTCTTTGTTTCGAACTCAGGTTACACAGTATAATTTAACAAAACTTAACGATTACTCAAATTTTGCATAAGTTTTGAAAATCTTTAAAATCTTCTTTACAAAAATAAACACTTCTAGAATACCAAGAAAGTCGATGCGCAATACCAATCTTGCAGGTTAATTCTTAGTGCTGAGTTCATTTTTAATATAGAAGTGTGCATGTTTTCTAGCTAATTCCCAAAAATTTTGAACTATAATGAGGCAGGAAGATTTAACCTATAATCTTTTGTAATCATTTTGTGATGAAAGACTTCCAAGCTAAACAGTCTCCGTGAGAGGGATAGCTGGCACAACTTTTCCAGAGTTGTGTAAAAATGATAAATTTCACTTCTTGATGGTAATCAATTAGCCTAGAGCAGAACTACGGCAGATAGTCATACAATGAGGGTGATTTGTATTGTCTATCAGCTCTGAGCCATTTGAGGGAAACTGGAGACCAAAAACGATTCAAACATTTATGACTATCAATGTCCACAAAACTTGCAAACCCAGGGGCGACGACTGAGACTTCTAATAAACTTAAATTCTTTATTTTTATACTGTTAAGAAGTATCCTTAAACGGTTTGTTTTTATCGTACCAAAACTTGTATGCTGTTTTGTGTTTTCAGTAACGCGCTAGTTTGCTATAATCCTACAAACAAGGGATATATCAGCAGTTGGTTTATTTGTACAAGTCTTATTGATATATGTTAGATAGACTGGGAAGTAATAATTTTTGATCATTTTAAATTTAAATTTTGCTCATTACTTCCTTCGGATTTTTTTTTTTTTTTAATGATAATCTTTCGAAGGGGGTTCAGAATTATACAGACTGATGTAGAGAATTGTTAAAAACTGGCTGAATAATTTAAATACTGTCGTAAATGATTTAAGTTTTCGGTAATATGAGATTTGTATATGGACTGTTTTATGCTTAGATGTTCTATAGATTATATTTATATGTTTTCATCTAATATGCAAGGGATTGCGAGGTATTTACAAGAATTCATAGATAGTAGTATACAACTAAGCCATTGCCCCAGAGAACCATTGGAAAACCAAATGACTGAATTATAAACCCCATAAGCTTCAAATTTTTCCGTAGTCTAAATAATTTCAGAATAATAAAAGTTTTGGTTAGAATAGTTCTAAAAAGTAACGTTCAAAATCTAAACTTTTATCTAGATTAAATTACTCACTTATAGCAGGATTCAAATAAGCCATAAACCCAGAGAAGCGTTGAAAATTAACTGAAGCGGTATATTTCGCTGAAATAAGAAGTTCGAAGGCTCTTTCACAAGCAACTTGGCGGCGACGCATTAATTTCTCCTCTTTGTCTTTTTCTGCTGCTGAGAAAGAAGCAATTGCAACATCAACAATCTGAAAATGAAATATCATGAAACACAACTACAAATAAATAGGGTTTAATAGCATAAGACAAAGACATTGAAATGGATTTCGCCCCCCCCCCCCTGCCCCGGTCACTGACTACTGACGAAATTTAGCAGCGGAGCGTCATGCCACCAGAGGTAGATGTAAATAAATCGGCCAAATTTTTTTCGGCAGTAGCTGCTATGCGACAAAAGCGGATTCGAACAACAGGTACAAACAATGGACAGAGCAGTAGTGTTGACTAAGTAAAGTACAACACGCCTCCAATTTTTTTCAGACTACAAGCAGATCAGGAAATTGCGGAATAGGGGATTAATGTTTTAAGCTTTTGTAATGCACTTCCTAGTGCATAGACAATAAACTAATTTACATTGGATGCAGGGTTGATTTACTCGACAAATATTTGAATATAAAAAAATCACTATGATGTTCCTTCAAGGCTTAGAGCCGGAATATGGGGAAAGAATAGAAAAAAGTACATAAAAAAAAGAAATACACTAAAAGAGACAGTACAGACATTTGAAGTCTGATCTGACTGAAAAGATGAATGGCATATAAATGTTGCTTTGATTAAGAAGATGATATGAAAAATGATCTGAGATGGAGTAGTTTTAGCGCCAGATGTCGTCGAAGGAATAAAAAGAACATGGATTGAAAATTATAAAGCTAATTCAAATCGAGTAGTGGCTAAAAGCAGAAGGATTTTTTTAAAGGATAAAGTTCCTCTCATTTTATCATACATCTCAGAGAGGGGTTTCAGGAAAAAAAAAAGGTTTACATGCAGTTGGGCAATAGGACAATATGTGACATCAAACAGAATCAAACAATCGAACTGAATAATTAGAATAGATCCTATGAAAATATATTTAAGCTAGAAATTTCGAGACACCTGAATATCTTCATTTTAATCAGAGTAATATAAAAAATGACGTAGAGACTTACATCAAGAAGAATATAAAGAAGCCAAAAATAACAATCTGGTCACAATCTCAACTGGTCAAGCGCAAGGACCAGGCAGCTAGCACTGAATCAAACAAATACCCTTTAAAAAGAAATAACCAGTTGGATATTGATACAAGGCTAAGTTCTGGTACATAGTGTACATTTTTCAGTGAAAGCAAACAGAAAATAGTCATTAATTGGCGGTGATCAAAATGTTTTGTCCAGTTGGACAAAAAACTTATTCAAGATTACAATACAAAAATATTTTAGGACAAAATATATCATATAATAAATAAAACAATGTTCTTTTATCTTAGATATACCAGTAGTGTGGACACGAAAGATCCAAGAGCCCTCATAGGGGTTGCACTAGAGACATCAAGAGTGGCTAAGCCCTTGTATAGGGGGAGGGGCCCGAGTTACAACCACGCACATAGAGGATTACTAGAGCCAAAAGGAGTAACTAGCCCCAAATATAGTCCTTTATTGACCCAAAAGTATTCATAGGGGGTGTACTAGGATAGTGACTTGACTTGCTTTATTTACTACTAATTACAAAATAAACTATATACATGCAACCGCCCGGGGAAGGCTCAAAAAGCCTGATGAAGGACGGCTGCAATTCTCTAATTCTCTACCTTTTACAAATTTCATTTAAAAAAAAAAGAAAAAAAAAGACCTGAACACTCTCTCAATTAACCAGATATAGTCCCCAAATATAGTCCTTTATTGACCCAAAAGTATTCATAGGGGGTGTACTAGGATAGTGACTTGACTTGCTTTATTTACTACTAATTACAAAATAAACTATATACATGCAACCGCCCGGGGAAGGCTGAAAAGGCCTGATGAAGGACGGCTGCATTTCTCTAATTCTCTACCTTTTACAAATTTCATTTAAAAAAAAAAGAAAAAAAAAGACCTGAACACTCTCTCAATTAACAATTAATACCAAAATCTATGAAGAAAAAAAACTGAGACATTAAGAATAATAATGACAATAAGAATAAATGTTTTTTTATTTTTACTTTAAACGACCCAATGTGTTCAGCTTTCCGAACGCCAACTGGGATATCATTCCAAATAGCCGGAGCCAAATACCGAATTCCAAAACCTGCACGTGTGGTGTCTCGATACTCAACCGTAAAATTTTTCACCTCTCTAGTCGCATACCTGTGGAGTGAACTATTTACGCGAAAAAAATTTGTAAAAACTGGAGGACATACATCATTCCAACATCTGTAGGCAAAAATAGCAGCTGGTAATCGTGAATCTGACCAATGTTAAGCACACTTAATTTTTAAAACATGACGCGGTATCATTCACATTTTCTATATAATTCCCAAGAAGACGTACTGTTTTGTTTTGTAAAATCTGCACTCTTTTGAAATTTGCGTAAAAATTGCTAGACCAAATGAAACAACCATAAGAAATATAAGGCGCAACAATACTATGATACAATAATAAAAGAACCGATAATGGTAAAAAATGCTTCAAATGACGCAAAATTCCGATACCTCTAGCAACTTTAGATGCAACAAGATCACTATGGTGCTTCCAAAACAAATTACAATCAAGCTGGAAGCCCAAATAACGCCCCTCATGCCCCTGTGACAAAGGCTTACCATTGAAAATATCTCTCCATCAACACTCGGAGCTTACCAACTCTCCCAAAAATAATAAAATTAGTTTTTTTTTTAATATTCACTGACAAAAGACTAAAACTTGTAAATACATAAAATGACTTTAAAACCATACTTGCTTTCAACAATAGATCATCAATCATTCGACTAGACATGGTTAAAGCAGTATCATCCGCGAAAGTCATGATAAAACACTCCGGTAAGTAAAACGCATTGAATCAACATACACAAGGTACAGAAGTGGTCCCAAGACAGATCTCTGAGGTACACCACACTTCACTTGATAGAGAGAAGAAAATGCATAATTTAAAACAGCTTGAATAGGTTTTCCACTTAAAAAAACTATCAAACCATTTCAGATAATTGCCACGAACTCCAAGGGACTGTAGACGTTTGAGTACAATTTTAAAATCCACTGTATCAAACGCCTTTCTAAAATCAATAAAAAACAGTCAAAGGGATTTCACCACGTTCAAAGCATCTATTTACAATATCATAGAAATAATGCACGGCGTCCGACGTCAAATGACCTTTCCTAAAGCCGAACTGAGTTTCACTTAACATCCCTGTTTTTCGTAAGGTAATCATATAGCCTTTTATGCACAATTTTTTCAAGTATTTTTGAAAACAGGGGAAGGATTGATATAGCTCTATAATTTTCGATATCTAGCTTAGACCCACCTTTATGTATGGGGATGACTTTTTCCCTTTTAAGCGCATCTGGGAATGCCGCAGTTTCCAGGGAAAGATTGATTATGTGGACGAGACATGGTATTAAATAACACATCACTGATTTAAAAGCCTTCAAATTAATTCCATCTGTCCATGCTGAACTAGATTTGATTGTTTTCACAACCTTCAGAGTTTCATCTCCAGTACCATACACGGTTGAAATTCAATTTCATTTCCAATTCCTCTTTCATCCAAAAATTCGTCCTCCAGGGAATCATTATTAAAATTCAATAACCCTTCCGCCTGCAAATTTTGACCAATACTTGAAAAGAACTAAGCAAATTTATTAGTAATAATCGTTTCATCATTCACTGCTACTCCTTGAATCAGCAGCGAATTGGGTGGAGCTTCTTTCCTCTTTCCCAATAGGTCATTTATAACCTTCCATCATCATCAAACCTCTGTAAATTCTCTTTTTTTATTGACCGAGTCTTCACTTTTTTTCTTTAATTTCTTTTTATGCGGACACAAGGTATCGTTTCGAGAACTGGAAAATGGTTAGAACAAGGGTACAGAACCACATCAGCATAACTACGGTCCTGATACATGGAACCAACAAAAATACTGTCAATGAGAGTAGCTGAATGACTTGTAACCCGTGTTGGAGAAAGAAATTGCAACACATACTCATAACCAGTAGTGAGGTGACAATTCCAGGCACATAAACGCAACAAATCGGCTTCCCCGGGGTCTAACTTCGATCTTTGGACATAAGCACTATTTTACATAGAACCAACAAAAATATTGTCAATGAGAGTAGCTGAATGACTCGTAACCCGTGTTGGAGAAAGAAATTGCAACACACACTCATAACCAGTAGTGAGGTGACAACTCCAGGCACATAAACGCAACGAATCAGCTTCCCCGGGGTATAACTTCGATCTTTGGACATAAGCACTATTTTTTAACGGTTGAAATCCAGCTTGGTTCATACACGGTTCATCATCTCTTGCTATTGGCGCCCATAAAACCTCTTCTAGACGAAAAGGTCACCTCATTAAATCATCGAGTGAAGAACCGACAAAAGTAAATAAATAAACATATAACATATCGCTCTAAATGAAAAAAAAAGTAAGAAATAAAAAATAGGAGACCAAGACAATTTTTTGTAAATAATAATAGAAAGACTAAAATCAAAAACGAAGCAAAACGGATCCCTCAAAAGAAAAGGAAAAGCAAGAATAAAATAAACGGGAGACCAAAACAGTTCAAGCGAATAATAATAAGAATGAAAAAATCGCGAAAAAGAAAGAGAAAGAAAAAGGGCAATAAAAGCTGTACAGAGAAGAAAAACGACAGAAAACAACACAAATACTAATTCAAACGCATTCAGCAAGGGATCTTATTTTCCAGGCAGACGGTTCACCAGGCAGCTTCACTAGTTTGTTGCCCCGGTCGGTCCATACATTTTTAACACCAAAGCGATCCCTCATAGCATTTAGCAGCTCATGACGTCGCTTTGAAAGGGATTCCGACGCAAAGATTCCAGACCCAGCTAGTTCAGACTTCTGTAAGAACACTTTTCGAGCAACTTCTTTGCTAACAAATCGCACTAAAACTGGGGCAACTTTGTCACTGGTGGTATGAGGCCCATTCATTCTAAACCGGAAAACACTTGATATTTCGCCAGAAGATATACCAGTACCACCCATCCGTGTCGAAAGGACACTGAGCATAGTCGTTTTAAGGTCAACTCCTGGCTTTTGCTTCAGACCGTTGAAAACAAGACTGTCCAACATATTTTCTTGATCAATATCGTCTAGCTTGACTTCGATTTTTTCAATTTGATTCTTCAGATTACGGGTTTGCATTCTATACATTTTCAACTCTTGCTCGATACGGTCTATTATGGGGTTGAACTCTAGTGACACAGACTTAAATAACTCACTAGTTATTGTCTCAGCTGAATCTTTAAGACCAGATTTCGCACTCGAGTCAAACTTGGCAGAAACCTGACGAGTTATCTCTGTAACTATAGATTCCCTAGTCTTCTCTAGCTCCTGTTCTGTAGCGGAAATTCGTGTAAATAAAGCAGACTGTGAACCGAGCAGCGCCGCAGCTTGATCCGGTACTTTTATTGCCGCAAATAATTCCGAAATCGACCTGTAAATGTCGGGAAAACGCTCAAGTTCCTCAAAAGCGTGTTTCACATTCTTCGCAGTTTTGGTAGAAGCCTCTTGAACATTATCTTTGTACGATACAAGACTATTCTCAGAAACAATTTACTCGTTATGATCCCCGTAACAAAAGATCAAATAGTTAGTTCGCTTTCCATCATTTTTCGTAATTTTCAGAATTCGTACAGGCCACAACGGATAGCCTGCAAATTTTGCCAATGCAAGATCGAATTGCTTGAAAGACGTCATGATTAGTCAGAAGGAAAAACCAAAATGAAAAACCAAAATTACACTTATCTTGTAGTGGGCAGGCCCACGGATGGCGTTGGCAATCACCGCTCTTGCAGGGTGGCCCAGTGGACCGTGGAGGCCTGCGACGTTTTTTTTTCACCGTTTTCTTACATCCAAAAAAGCTTTGCATCCAATTATTAACAAAATAACTAAGCCACCCCAAGTTCTTCTTTCTTTTCACAATACGTGAATACAGCGAAACGAATTAATTCACTTATTGCGAAACTGTCCACTGTAATTTATTCTAAATTTAATCCGGCTTAAAAACACAACAGATGTTTACATGTCAGATGCCAAACAAGTTAACAAGTTGAGAGCCCCTCAAACCCTTTTTAAACCTTTTTAAAGGCATTTTTCTAGAAATTTTTTTAGGATTTTTTGTTCAACTCTTCGTTTTTCAAATCTTGGCCCACAATGAGGAGCCCCAGCTTGTAAAAAAATACCCTAGTTCCCCCTCGCAAACTCGTTATACGTCCAAGCGCAGTCATATCCCGATGTACCAGGGCCGAATTGGTTTGAAAACTCAACAAATATTCAAGGTAATTATGGTTTTTATGTTGCTAACCCGTTTTGCCTCCAAAACCCCCTCAAAAGTCGTAATGCGTCCCGAGAGCCACCATAGGGGGCGTACCATGGGAGTTCCGAATTTCCAAACCAGTTTTCAAAAGTCAACAGAATTTTTCAAACATCATTGTTTTTGTTGAGCAAAGAGTAGAAAACAAATATGGTTCACTTGGAGGCTGCTACGTACAGCGTGAATGAATATAAACAAGCCTGCCACATGCCGAGTGCTCAGGCCGGCCGTAATATCGGCTACATAGTTTTTTTTCTTAAATCTGGCATATTGATATTTCTGACAACGAAATAGGTCTAAATAGGTCACAGCTTTAAGGAAGAATGTGTATTTTCCACAGGATGATTTTATCGAACTTAACATCAAGAATAGGCTCACATTATCTGTGAGTAAAAGCAAGTGAAAATGAGAATCAATATTTACAAGCCTTGCCGTGCGAGGTCGGCCCGTGACATGAAGAATAAGCTCATATTTTCTGCTGTTAAAAGACAAGCTATAATAAGAGTCAGAATATACATGCCTGTTCCGTAGCCGTGCCGGAACCCGGCCTCGAAATCGAATACGTTTGTTTTCTTTAAACTTGGACATAGGCATTTCTGGCCACAATCAATCTAAATAGGTCACAGCTTTAAGGAGGAATGTGTATTTTTCCCAGGGTTTATATTGAAGTCAAAGAATCGTAATGTAGAAGTGTGTCAAGCTCTCATCTCCAAAAATATAGAGTTTTTTTTTTTTTTTTGCAAGAAAAAAAGATCACAAATGCATATTTATTTGTTTTTCCCCAGGGGTGATCGCACCGACCCTATGGTCCTGTAATATCTAAAGAGGGCTCATTCAAACAAAAAGTAAAAGTTCCAGTGCCCTTTTTAAGTGACCTATCATCAAAATAATTTCCTGGTTAACAATTTTTTTTAAGAAAATTAAGGGCCAGAGACCCAAAATTTTTCTCGCCACCGATTTCAACGGTCCTTCAGAGGAAATAGTTACTAAAAATTTGGACACCAGGATTAAGTCTCTAGAAATTACTAGTTTAAAAACAGCATTGAGACATGGTAAGATCAACAAAGCGAAAACAAGTTTGCCACAAAAAAAAACAAATAAAAATACTGAACATAAAAAGTGAACACATAAAAAAATATGTGCCTCTGACTTTAACTTACCAAACTCATCAAAAGAACCAGTACAATGATGAGGTAGCTGATAAAAAATAGCACATACCACATGGAGCGAGAGTACGCAGCCATCATAATATCTGGGTAACTAGAATATAAAAAGAGATATAAAAAATATACAAAGACAAAGCTTCATAAAAAAGGGATAAATTTCACAGTTAGGATAAACATTGTAACTAGGATAAACATTCGCCCAATCATTCATTACATTTTACGGTGGTAGAAAAAAAAGTTACATACAACATACCATGATTAGAAACAGGAATACAGACGTCAACAACTTTGTTGAAGCACATGAACCTTAAATTAGAAGTAGAATCTTTGCAAAATTACAATTTTGTTTTTTTTAATGGTACGATTATTGTTGGCCTGATATCTTCATCTTTTGTGTTGGATATGGTTTTACCGGCTTTTGCTTCAGACTGCCTATACAGAGTTATATCCTTTGTTAACGTCGTTAGAATTACCAACGTCCTTAACTTTTGTTATTCCTTCATTAACGTTTTAATATGAAGCTCAAGCGCGTTTGATTCAGTATCAGGTTCTTTGCATGCATTCTTATGAACTCCAACGTTTACATTTATAGTTATTTCATCACTAGAAGCTCTAATAAAATGCAAAACGCCTCTGTCAACATGAAAAACATAACGCCAAACCTTCGTTTTTAGCATGGTTTGATTCAGTATCAGGTTCTTCGGTAACGTCCTTATAAACTTTAATGTCTTTATAGCTATTTCATCGCTGGGAGCTTTTATTGAAATGTTAAAATAATATTAATTTTTTCTGATAGCTAATTTTTACATAATATATATTCTGTCAGTTTATATAATGGCTTTTGAGAATCTGATCTAAAATTAAAACAAATTTAAAAAAAATGAAATTCCTGCTGAGATACAATATAAAACAGTTTTGAGTTTTCTTTTTTTAAAAGTTAGACTTATCAGATAATATGTTTTTATTTCTGATGATATCAGGTTTAATATGGCCTTTACTTTTCATAGAACAGTTTCTTTTAGTTTTGTTTTAATTAATTACCGATAAGAATCACAATAACAAGTACGGTGGTTTTTCACTAAAAACCATTCAACAACCCCAATTTAAAAATAAAACATATTTAAAAAATACCTATAATTAAACAAAGCTTGAATTGATTAGCAAATAAGATAAATATGCATAAATTTTCTATCATTGATTCTCTTTAAAGGACATGCCCAAGGAAAATTTGAAAATACAATAATCTCTGATATTTACAAATATAAAAAGAATTATTAGTAACCTTATGCGGAAAAAATTCCTTTGATACAAAAATAATTAATAAACAATAAAAAAAAGGTTCAGTATTAAAGTGGATAAAGTAAATTGGCACCATAAGGGCAGTGAGTGGGTCAATTTCTACCCTATTTATTCAAAATCCCTCTTTTGTATTTTCAGTAAACAAATCAAAAATATCCTACTCCTCCTCCCCCCTATGCATATTTTGAGAAATACCGTTCTTTTAACCATCATTTTAAAAAATTAAATAGTAAAAAAATTCTTTCCCCAGAATCTTTGACAGACTTTTTTATATGGAAAGGTTTAAAATTCAGTTTACTTGCAAAGACTGCTTAAGATCCTCGCATATTTTGGTAAAAAAAAGGGTGCTGCAATTTCATGTCACTCCATCAGTATAAAGATTTTCACTGCGCAGGATTCGTTTAAATTAAAAAAAGTATGTATATTGAGGTCAAATTTATCAACATATCTAGCGAGACCGCACCATATTCAATAGTTTAGTACTGTTATGAAATAAAGTATGTACCCCCCCCCCCCCACACACAAAAAAGAGTTATAGACAGGTCTAGGTAAATATAAGGGAGGGGAGGGACAGTTTGGAGTCCCCTTCCCAATGTTTCAAAAATATTTCGTGTCATTAACATATAACTCTTATTTTGTTCATGTTTTAAGGATTCGGCGTTCCTTCCCGTCCGCGTACCTCTTCCCCCAAAGTCAACAAAATTTCTATACACATGATTCCCAGCTCTGTAAAGACAAAATTATTGTTTACCTTTTCCATTGTGTTTCGAAGTAATAATAATTAATTTTTACCATTGAGTCTGTTTTCTTTGATTGGATTGTTTTGTTTCAGAAAGAGCTAATCCGGGAAGTTGAAATGGGCCCGTTCAAGCACACAGTTGATGATGGACTTGGTATGAGAAAATACGCGTTTGAATGTATGTACACAATGTTGGACAATTGTTTTGGATAAATTGGATATTTAGGAATTCTTAAACCATGTAAGTAAGGGTCTTTACTTTTTGTTCTTTTTGTAACGAAGTGTCCTATGAAAAAATATAGTTAAAAAACAATTTGCCGTGGATGGACCAGGGCTACAGATTGATGGCAAATTGCGTCATTAGAAATCACTAGGTATCTAATCACTAGGTATCTAAAAAATCCCTAGAAATAGTGATAAATTGCTACGGGAGGCCACGCTGTTTAAGTTCATTACCACAAACTGTTGAATACACAGCCCATAAAAAGAGAACGGCTATTCCACAGAACTTCTATATAAAGATTTTGTTCTTGTATTACTGCACATCAACTATTGAGAGAGGGTGGAAGGACAGTGAGTTTTTCTTGCTGGGAAAGGGGGTGCCCAGAGCCTTAATTTTGTGTTTTAAAAGGCCATCGGTAAAGAGAACAGCTGCAATCATCTAGTGGCTATATTTTTGGCACTCGAAAATGCTCTTAGTTATATACTAGTGAAACTTTACCGTCAAAAGCGGAGAGTTGAAAGGAAAGCAACTAACTCTTATATAAAACAATTTATGTTCGTTTTGAGATTTAATATTGTTCTTTGCATTCGTTTTAAAGCTTTATTTTTTATTTGTTTAATCCGATATAAGACTCAGGCTACTGTTTACAAAAATCACACAAAGTTTACGTTTATCAGTCTTATATCAGTCTTGATGTTTCCGATGATCTTTACTTCCCAGACACAAGGTATCTTAAGGTGGAGATTACAAAATAACTTACTTTTCAGTAGTAAGAAGGACGAACATACTGACGAAGCTGTCCTCTATTGTGGTAAAATATGGATTGCCAGCATGTTCCTTAAACAAGTGAAAGCCCAGAACTGAAAATAATACGATAAAAAAAATAGTAGAGCTAGAAAGCTCAACGCTGGACGAACCGACAACAGGACCTAAAATAAGAATAGTCATGTTAGCTGAGGAGACTGATCAAGAGGAAAGTTTACGATGTTTAACAAGTTCTTCAACTTTTATATAAAAATTAAAAAGCAAAATTGTAATTTCACAGTTACTACTGATTATACAAACACAATTGCAACAAAAACAAATACAAAAACTATTCAAAACTATCTAAGTTTTTCAAAATAAATGCCGGCATCTATATTTTTGGGAGTCTAAATTGGGTGCCTGGTTGTTACGTGAAAGGGCTGGAAAAAAAAAACCATACTTTTCTATATTTAGGTCAAGATATCTAAATTCAGTTCTATTTAGTCGATAAATTGGCTGCATCGAATCCATAATGTTAGCAAAAGAATGAGCGTTACGAGACACAAAATTTTAGAGTTTACGACATAAATCGGCGTTTCTTCGATTCCCATGTGTAAGTAGCTGCTGGGTTGTTTCTCTTCAGTGACCAACAGTAGTCTGCCATCATGAATACTTCCCACATTTTTTGGTACCTCTCATCCATTTGGCGCATATCCTGGTGAAACTTTTCTCCCTATTCGTCAGTCTTTGCCCCAAGGCTTTCAGAAAACTTCTCTATGTGTGACAATAGAAAGTGCATCTTTATGCTCAAAACCCTATTTTGGAAGGCCTCATTCATACTGCTGACAAAATATGGCGTAGTTAGCTGCGTTCGTGTTCCCAAGGATATTTTTTGCCACCAGCACAAACGATTTTCACGCGGCCCACTCTAGCGTGTTCATAGAGTTTTGGAACTTTGTGTCTTCCATGAGCTTTCATTTCTGTGGGCCATCAAAAAGCCGGCCTTCAGCTTCTCAGTGGTCAGACGAGGATGGGCTTGGCGCAGGTAGTTGAATCAACTCCCATCCTTGCCCAGAGCGAGCGTGAACTGTTTTCATTTGTTCAAGCTTCATGTGTAGCGGTGGGATCAATATCTTTTCCTGCTCAACAAGGGGTTCATTTAGGATGTATCTCGCTCAAGTACTAACTACTCTCACGCTGGTCACTTTTTCTTTGCATAGATCTGGGTTCTGTCTCAACTGCCGCATATACATATAAAGCATGGGTCCTTCGTGAGCCCAGACTGCTGACTAAGTAGAAAGTTCACAATCTTGAAGTCGACACAGACGATCAATTGGTGTTGCTCATATTGGATTTTGTCAAGCACGTACTTCACAGGGTCAAAATTCTTTTTGAGAGTTGTGGATTGCGCAAGAGGAATTAAGACGAACTGCTTCCCGTTGTGGAGGAGCACATACTTCAAAGAGCACTTGCGAGTTTACCAAGCAGAACTATTGAACATCTTGGTAGTAAACAAGGTCTTCCTCCTGACAGAAGCAGCCCATGTAGTCCTCATGCCTTCTACGAAAGAAAGTGATGGGCGTCCTCACCAAGTAGATTTTTCTCTTTGAGTGAGGAGGCCAACAGCTCGGATGAAGTCTTCGACAAGCTGAGATCCCGTATCAGATCATTAAGTTTACATTATGAATAGGGCTGCGGATCATCTTGTGCTTTATACTCCTCTTCTGTATTTCCCTCCCTCGTCCGCACTGGAAGCTCTGTGAACTCTCGTACAAGATTTTTTCGCAGTGAGCATGTGGACGGTGGGCATATGGAAGGTCAGGGTGCAAGAGACTGTGCCAATTCTTCCGATTGAAGACAGCAGTATTGATGGCCAAGAACTAATATTCCTCTGTATGGTATAACAGCTCCTTCCAATCCATCGGAATCCAAAACTACTTAGAAGTTTTTCCACCCTTCGTCCACCGTTGTAGGTATTTCCCGCACGTCTTGCAAACCGTGTGCAGTGCCCAGGCCTTATCTTGGTCACCCAGCTTAACTTCGAAGTAAGCCTCGTAAGCACGCTTTATGTTCTTCCTGTCCACTGATTCCGTGTAATCCGCACAGATGTAGCAGAAAATGGCAGGGAAATTCCAGCGTGACCTTCGCGCAAAAGCCATATCAACCAACTGAAAGAACTACACAAATACAGGTTAATGTTATTCAATGAAATTTAGAATCCACTTGATTAGCTAAGGGGTAATTAAATGATCTTGCAATCACGCATACACGCATGTGGCTACCTTAGATAAATAATTTAATGGTGTAGTTCGATATTTCTTCAAGAAAAATATGATTGAACTCAAATCGCATGCATAGCTCGTCAGGTAGGCCTATGGCTTTATATAAAAAAGTTGACTTGATAGTGCAAAATAAATGTATTATTCGGACTACGAACACCAGAATTGGTCTAAAAAAGCTGAAAAAACCCCTGACGATTTTTTGGCAGTTACCCTGTGTAATATTTCTATTAAATATCAGTTCTGTTTTTTGGCACATTAAAAAAATGATATTACAGGTAATTACTTGAAAAGAAAGCTGACTTCCTATTTTAGTAACTGAGATAAATGAGCACTTGAACAAGGTCGACCTTACTCATCCATCCAATCACCTAGGATAAAATAGTACATCCAACTCAATAGTTTGAAAATCATGTCCAAAAAAAGGCAAAATCAGCATTAATAAGTGTAAATCATTGTCCCAAAACCAAAAGTTTATTGTGGTGTTATTTTTTATAAGTCTGCTACCAGTTTCTTTTAACTGAAATATTCCTTATAATATCTGGGTACAAGAAATGTCTCAATATATTCAATGTCCCTTATAATTTGGGCACAAGAAAGACAGCTTTTTAACTCATTTATCTAGTAATAAATACGCTCTTTATATCTATCCAGTTATTTGATCTCTACCTGGGTGGTGCGGAAAAGGTTTTTTTTTTTTTTTTTTAATTTAATATACGCGCGTACAAAATGAAAGAATTTATTAAACACTCACTAAATTCGAGCCGTAAGTACCCGAGTCAGTGCACATTTAGATCTAAACTTGGTTTAGCAGATGTCTCTACGTATTAGATATACAAAATTTCTCTTGGAATTTCCATATGGTCTAAAACAGGCAGTTGATCACATACTGAGTCATCGGTTACTTGTATAAAGAAGGATGCGTGTAATATACTTGGCTTCTCAAATATGTCAAGATTCTGGATCCATTTCCAGATCCTAAGAATCTACCAAGGTTCTCATCAAGTGTAGGAATTGCACCAGACGTAGACGTCGATGTGGCCAAACCGATCGGAATGAAAATGCCTGATTTAACGACGGGTAAATATGTCTTCTCCGAATCATTCAAAAAGAAAAGATCATGCAGAAGACTTGACAGCAAAATTATCAACAGCAGTCAGCTATGTCATTCAAATAGTCACTTCTCCGTTATTTTAATGGTTCTGTATTAAAGGGGCCAGAGATAGTTCAATCTGGGTGATAGGCTCAAGCAACAGATGTCAGCATTCCTGCATGCACTCTTTAAGTCCAGAGAAGCCATATGGCTGGCAGATAAGGCCGCACCTGCTGGGGAGCTATGGAATCTGCACAAACTGGAGGTACAAGAAATTCCAAGGAGGTATTTTCTAAATATGTTGAACAAAATAGAAATCTGAAAATTTTGATTGGAAGTGTTTGGGGAAATAATGCATGTGGGGGGAGGGGTTATTTGCCCTCTGATCGCTTAAGACTAATAAAAAAGGTACTAGTCCTTTCAATTTCCGATAGAATAAGCCTTTTTGAAGCTTCTACGACAAAACTTTATATAAATACCTTATACGCCGCAAGGGCATAATTTACGACCCTTGTCCTGAGGACTATGGGGGGGGGGGTTGTCATCCTCAACGACATAATTTCCAGACCTTTCAATTATGTTGAACAAAATTTCCATAACAAAATGTTGATCGGAAATGTTTTGAGGGAACGATGGGGGGGGGGTGATTCTCTCTCCGATTAGGACTAATTTCGACTGTTACAAAGGGCAATAGCCCTCTCAATTTCCACTTGAATGAGCCTTGTTTGAAGTTTATATGACAGAGCTTTCTATAAAAAGTCTTACATGTCCCAGGGCATAAGTTACAACCTCAGCCCTGAGGGCTGTGAGGGGGTTGTCATACACGAAGACATAATTTCCGGACCCCTCAACTATGTTTAACAAAATGGCTATATAAAATGTTGATCGGAAGTTTTTGGGGAAATGATGGGTGTGGGGGGAGAAAGCATTCAATCTCAGATCGTCTTTGACTATTAATAAAGGCACTAGCACTCATTCAATTCCCAATTGAATGAGCCCTTTTTTAAGTTTCTCTGACAACACTTCTATAAGAACCTTATATGCCCTCAGGGTATAACTTGCAACCTTTGTCTGGGGGGTTATGGGAGTTCGTCGTCAGGGGAATCATTTAGGGGGGTTGGCTGGGGCTATAGCCCCACCTGGGTTTAGGAATGGCCCCAAATCGGTTGTCACAATTTCTGTCGGTTTGATTTAAAGTTGGAAAAAAAATACGTAAAAAAGTAATCTCAATTAAAACAAATTCGTTTCTAATATAGCTGTACTTCACAAAAATATATAGTGGGCTTCATTCCCAAACACATTCATTTATTATTCCTTTTTCATGTATCGCGACACATTTTTATTGCCTTAAAGGGCTCATTCGATTGGAAATTGAAATGACTAGTGCTCTTTTTAAGTTGAAAACTGATTGGAGGGCAAACTAACCCCATCTCAAGTCCACCTTTTCTCCAAACACATCCAAACAAAATTTCAAGATAGCCATTTTATTCAACGTAGTTAAAAGTTCTGGAAACTCGGCCCTTGAGGATGACAACTCAACCACAGACCCTCGGGGTAAGGGTTGTAAGTTCTGCCATGGGAGCATATAAGGTTTTTATTGAAAGTGTTGTCGTAGAAACTTCAAAAGGGCTCATTCGATTGGAAATTGAAAGGGCTAGTGCCTTTTTAATAGTTGAAAGAGATTGGAGAGCGACTAACGTCCCTCTCACGCCCACCATTTTCCCAAACACATCCAATCAAAAAACTTTGAGATAGCCATTTTATTTAATGTAGTTGAAAGTTCTGGAAGTTATGTCATAGAGGATGACAACCACCCTCACAGCCCTTAGGGTAAGGGTTGTAATTTATGCCCTAGGGGCATTTAATGCGTTGTTGTAGAAGCTCAAAAAGGGTTCATTCGATTGAAAACAGAAAGGGATGATGCCCTTTTTAATAGTCAAAATTGATTAGAGGGCAACTAATCCCCGTCCCCTGCCCACCATCCCATTTGCCTTTATGTTCAAAACTAAATGTTGGCTTAGGATTTAATCATATTGCACTGTGTTAATGCTAATTCCCAATAAGGCATTTCAGCAGTATCCGAAGAATGACGGAGGGTATTATGTTCAAACTTTCGGGGCTATTTCTACTCTTAAAATTTAACCAAGTCAAAATAGCGTAAGTGTATTCAATCTATCAAAGAAAGTAAGCAAGATTTTTTTTGTGAATGGTATCAAATTTTCCATTTCAGGTCAAACTAGAGGAGTTATGAAACGAAATTAAACACTAATATTTGCGTCCGATTTTAAAAAGGGTTGTATGTTGTTAAAAATTGCTGAAAATTTTTTCTCCAGCATACAAATAGAGGCCAAACTATAAGGCCTTAAAAAAAAAAAAGATTTAAAGTATTTTTTTCTTTTTCCCTGAAAAGACTATGTCAATATAAAACGAACAGAAATTAATTTAAAAAAAAAAAAAATTCCACAAAATAAGTCTTATAAAAAAAAGTAAAGAACTCCATTAAACAGAAAATGAGCAAAAATAAAATCAAATAATCTACCAAGCGTGAAACTTTCACAAATCAGCATCGATAAATAAATGAAACCCAAAACGAACAGAAATTACAATAAATAATTGAGTCAAACTCATAACGAGCAGAAATTAACATAAGTTGGGCTCAAAACCTCTATGCCTTCCCAAAGCCAGAACAAAATTACTGAAAAAAATACAAATGAATGTGCATTGTCAGTTTAATATGTATATTTTGCATTTTGCAAATATTGATCTTTATGTTTGCATATTACTTTTAAACAGTCGAATTTTGAATTTGTTCTCTTTATGTCTGTATATAATACAGGGAAAAGCATCATATATGTTTAGATCCTTTTATAAAATATATGGAAGCAATAATTATACTTAAAAGGATTTCATTTTGTGTCTCAATAGAGTAAAAAAAGGAAAAAAAAAACAGACGAGTATTACACGATCTTCATTTTCAAACTTGGAGTTAAATCGTTTTTTTTTTCATTTGTTATAGCCTTTATCTAATAGTTGTTCATTGTATATGATTATATGGCTATACCAATGTTCATACCACGTTAAAAATTTCTTTTCATTTCCTCTAGGCCCTTATTTTGCAAATTTTCAAAAAAAGCAAGTACATGGAGAAGACAAAAGAAAATTAAGAAGGGATAAATTAAACTAGCAAAAAATAAAGTAAACATACTGCTTAATTTATATCTTTTAAATCATTCCTGACAATAAGGGTACCTGTAATTATTCAGAAACATTTAGAACTTAGGCTTCAAGAACTTAAAAAACTTTTTTATATTTGAAAAATCGTGCAGTGAACTAAACATAAGGAGCATTAGGATTATAAGAAACAGTTTTGGTATTTTCAATATGTATCGTAAGAATTACTATTCTCCCTCCCCCCCCCTTTCTTATATTTTTAGGGGGAGTCCTGCTATATTTATATTTTTGGGGATAAGTTTTAGTTTAATCACTTCAGGTTGAAAACAAATAATTTTGGTTAGAAACTAAAGATTGGGATAAGTTTCCTTGAAAAAGGAACGTTGGTATACCTAACTAAAGTAGACCATGTCCCTTATCCCAACAACAAATATAATCAGAATCATCACGGTAGTGGATGGTAAGTTAAAGAGTGGACTGTTCGTCATACTAACTGAAACTTTAAAAACGAACTTAAAAGAACAAGTTATTCAAACCAACTCCAAAGATCATCAACTTCATCAACTTCAAAGTTATCAACGAAAAACGTTTAAAATTTACACAATTTTAGAAACAGCAGTAAATAGAGTGCATTTTGCCCTCTATTTACAAGAGTGCAGAAATTTGGTACTTTTCCAAAGGAGGATAGCAACAAATACTTCGTTTACTCCTTGGAGTAATCGTTCAGACGTAGGGAGACGTAGGAGACGTAGGGAGGGAGAGATCATAAAAATAGAGGATAAGATTCGAACAAAAATTTTAATTCATCACTAAGATGTTATATGATGTTTATAGGTTTTACTACGGTGGTCAAAAATTTGCTTTTTAGTTTTACAAGTTACCAACTTATTAATTCTCAATGAACATCCAACAAGATTTGCCAACCTGGCGCTAGTCCCCTAAAAATGGAAACCTTGTCTTACCTGCCTAAGATTCCTTCTGACTGGTTGACCATAATGGGTATCCAGAATAAACATTGGTCTTAATATTCTTGTAAAACCGATAATGTGAAAGACTTTCTTGTTATGACAATAATTGCTTCAATAAGCATCATAATTAAGATGATGCATTTGACTACAGTGCTCGGCTGACGTAATGCGTTTTCTCAAGCCCATCCATTGAAATTTAAAAATTAAAAAGGCGCCAATGGTCATCAATGAAATTATTTCGATGCTCCCATTAATACCAATCGGAATCTAGACAAATAAAGCGTACGGTGAAAAATCAATGGTAAAAACATGATATTGTCAAAGCAAACAAAAAAGCGAATTACTTCAAAATTACTAACATTTGAAACAATAAAACTATAAACCGATTAAAAACAAAAACTCGTTATTATATCTTCTATTAATATGCTTTACTCTACAATAAGTCATTTTAATGATCCTATAGCGCAAGGTAACACATGTTTATAGTACAAGATATCATAGTACACGTTACTGTCAAATGGGTTACTTTGAACTAAAAAGTACCTTTTTTTCTCTTTATTTTGCAATAACTTTTGTAAATGGTAACATAACAGCTAGAAAAATATTTCAATATGTATTTCTGACCGCTGAAGAGGGTGGACGTCGCGGATTTTTTCTATCCCTTTCCACGTTGCCTTAATTTTTCTGAAAATGATGTTCAAAGTTACCCAAACTTCGTCCAAATTTGAACGACGTTATTTTTATTTTATGTACTGTTCATGTTATTTCCTAATTTGTTCAAAGTTGGCCATGCTTTTGGGTAAGTTTGGACAAAAACTTATTTACAGACTTTTTTCTCTAAGATTTCAATGTAAAAAAAAAAAAGTCGCTTATATTGAACAAAATTACAAAAAACACAGAAAATTAGACTAAGATCATGTCAAAAAACAGAACTTGCAGATAAATCCCGGAAAACCAGAGGCTAGAAAAACTTGTGTTCTTTGCAAAGTTTTTTGTATGATTTTGTAACTTACGGTGCCCTGCAAATCTGGAAGGGGCTAATGTCCGTGTCCAAAAACTACATTAAAGAAGGCCCTGGTCCAAAACTATGATCCAAAAGAAGGTCCAACCAAGCTGTCCAAATAATGGAGTGACGAGACAAAGAAAGCAAATTACTTTTGCTGTTTATAGAATATATTGGATCAATTATCTGACCAGGAGAATGTTCAGGCTCTGCCTTTTAATGTGTTTTAATGCAATGCATCCAAAAAGGAATAGTAAAAATTCCTGGAGTATCATATCCGAAAGTCACTTTTGACGTTTCGTTTCCTCCAACTGTCTAATTTGAAGCTTCTGCGCACAGATCCCGAAAAGATTAATAAAATTGTAATCATTTTGCTGCTTTCTTCTGTATCATATCATATGCAGCGCAATAGGCGCTTCCAAAGGAAAGAACGATCTTGGCAAAGTGTTATTTATTATTATTATTATTATTTTTTTTTTTTTTTTTTTTTTAGACCAGGCCACTTCGTATCGAAGGAGTTGTCGTAGAAATTCGAAAGGGACTTTTTCGATTGGAAACTAGAAGGGTATGTTGCCTTTTTTTAATATTCGAAAGTGATTGGAGGAAAAACTAACACCCCTCTCACACCCACCATTTTCCAAAACATATCCAATCAAAAATTTTCTATATAGCCATTTTGTTTGACGTAGTGAAAGGTCCAGAAATAATGTCTGAGGATGACACTTTCCCCCAAAGCCCTCAGGGAGAGGGTTGTAAGTTATGCCCTGGGGGCATATAAGATTTTTTATAGAAAGTATTGTCACAGAAACTTCAAAAAGGGCTGATCCGATTAGAAATTGAAAGGGCCAGTGCCCTTTTTTAGCAGTCAAAAGTGATTGGATAGCAACTAACCCCCCCCCCCTCACGTCCATCATTTCCCCGAACACATTAAATCAAAATTTTGAGATAGCCATTTTTGTTCCAACGTAGTTGAAATTTCTGGAAATTAGGTCTTTGAGGATGACAAACCTCGCACAGGCCCTCAGGGCATGGGTTATAAATTATGCCCTGGAGGACATATAAGGTTCTTACAGAAAGTGTTGTCATTAAAAAACTTCAAAAAGGGCTCATTCGACTGGAAATTGAAAGAGCCAATGCCCTTTTTTAATAGTAGAAAGTGATTGGAGAGCAACTAACCCATTCTCACGCCCACTGTTTCCCCAAACTCATCCAATCGAAATGCTTGAGATAGGCATTTTGTTCAACGTAGTTGAAAGGTCAGGAATTATGTTTTTGAGGATGACACTCTTCCCACAGCCCACAGGGCATGGGTTGTAAGTTATGCTCTGGGGGCATATAAGGTTTTTATAGAAAGCATTTTCATAGAAACTTCAAAAGGGTTTCTTCAATTGGAAATTGAACGGGGCTAGTACCCTTTTTAATAGTCGAAAGTGACTGGAGGGCGTCTAACCCCCTCTCACGCTCATAATTTCCCCAAACACATCGAATAAAAATTTTGAGATAGCCATTTTTTTTTTTTTTTGTTTCAACGTAGTTGTGAAACTTCTGGAAATTAGGTCCTTGAGGATGCAACAAACCCTCCACAGCTCTCAGGGCAAGGGTTGTAAGGTATGCCCTGTGGGCATATAAGGTTCTTTTAGAAAGCGTTTGTCATAGAAACTTCAAAAAGGGCTCATTGGATTGTAAAAATTGAGAGGGCTAGTGGTCTTTTTAATAGTCAAAGGGATTGGGGGCAAACTAACCCCACCCTTCACGCCCACCATTTCCCAAACACATCCAATCAAAATTTTGAGATAGCCATTTTGCTCAAAGTAGTTGAAAGGTACGGAATTTATGTCTCTAAGGATGGACACTGCCCCCCACAGACCTCAGAGTAAAGGGCTGGTAAGTATACCCCGAGGGCATATAAGGATTTTAAGAAAGCATTTTTCGTGGAAACTTTAAAAGAGCTCATTCCCATTGAAATTGAAAGGCTAGTGCGCCTTTTCAATAGTCGTCCAGCGATTGAAGAGCAACTAGTCCCCCCTCTCATACCCACCATTCCCCGAACGCAAACCAATTATAATTTTTTGAGATAGCTATTCTGTTCAACGTGGTTGAAAGGTCTGGAAATTAAAGCTTTGAGGATGACAAACAGTGGCGTTATTTTCATTCTGAACTAAGGGGGGGGGGGGGCTAAGCAACTTCTGTGGGCCCCCTCTAAATTGGTCGGCACACGGTTGTTGAAGAGCAATATTTCTTCACAATGGTTAGCACAGGCCTCTTCAAAAATCGACTAAATAGTGTTAAAGAAGTAATTTAAAAGTGTTTAATGAATACAGAGAGAAACTTAAGTTTTATTACAGTTTTATTGTAACACTGAGAACCGACAAGGTCCTTATTTTTCTAAAAATATTTTCTAAGTATTTATTTAATAGTAGGTTTTGACTTTATGTAATAATTTTATATCTTTAAATATGTTTTCTAACCATAAGTATTGATATCCAACAATTTCCTAAGAGCCTTTTTTCACTAACTCTCAACACTAAGATCTCCAAAACTCCCATTACGATCTTTTCCAGTATGTCCATGCCCATCATGTAGTAGATTGATTCCTCCAGCGGAAGTTAAAAAAAAAAAAAAAAGAATAGTTATGCCAGTGGCTTTCTGAAAATTAACAAAAACAGTTGGTAATGTTTTTACTGCTATTCGCAACAAAACAGTGCAGCTCAGGAAAAGTGGCGAAAAAAGATGTCATAATCTCAAGTTTTGAATGGAATCGCCCAAAACGAAAGGTTGAGGTCTATGAGAATGGCAGTTAATGTAAATTGCATGTGGCGCAATTGGATATAAAACAGGCTTGACCCCTACCTGAGAAATGGCCACTCGTGACGCTGACCCGGTATTTTCATAGGAAATATGTAAAAAAAAACAACCAATTTCCAACCCCAATCGTAAATTTTCTTGAAAACTGACACCAATTGATAGGGTTGAGTTTTTCTTTCAATGCTCAGGTTGTTCTTGTAAAGCTCTTATTAAATATAAATGTTTTTACTTTTAAACTTTAATAAATCAAATAATATTAACTATTTTGATTACTAAATTATCAGTATATGTATATTAAAAACAGACAATGCCACATTCATTCTTTTTTTTCAGTAATTCTGTACTAGCCTTGGGAAGGCATAAGGTTTTGAGCCCAAACTTATGGTTATTTCTACTCGTTTTGAGTTGAATCGATTATTTATTGTAAAATTCCTGTTCGTCTTTTGGTTTCATTTATTTATCGATGCTAATTTGTGGTAGTGTCACGCTTCCCATTGAATGAGCCCGTTTTTGAAGTTTCTACGACAGCGTCTTCTATAATAGTCTTATATGCCCCCTGGGCATAACTTAAAACCCTTGTCCTGAGGGCTGTAGGGGGGGTGTCATCATAAAAAGGGGCCTAATTTCTAGAACTTTCGACTACGTTGCACACAAAATGGTTATCTTAAAATTTTAATTGGATGTGGTTTGGGGACGTAGTTGATTTCCCCAGATAGAAAATATGTTTTTGAGAGACACTCACCCGCCTTCTTTGGGGCAAGGGTTTTAAGTTATGCCCTGAGGGTATATAAAAACGATGTTTGCAAAATGTACTATGTATTTTTTTGCTTTAGGGAAGGGCACTTCATATGGTAGGGGTCGTCGTAGGAAACTTCAAACGGGGCCTCAGTCGATTTGAAACTGAGAGTTATAGTGCCCTTTGTAATAGTCGAAAGTGATTGGAGGGCAAACTAGTCCCCCCCCCCCACGCTCATCATTCCCCCAAACAAATCCAATCAGGATTTTGAGATAGCCATTTTGTACAGCGTAGTTGATTTACAGATAGGAAATATATTTTTGAGGAGGACACTCCCCCATAACCCTCAGGGCGAGGATTATAAGTTATGCCCTGGAGGCTTATAAGGGTTTTATTGAAATTTTTGTGTCTAGAAACGTGAAAAAGGGCTCATTCGATTTGAAATTTTAATTTAAAGGACAGTACCCTTTAAATAGTCGAAAAAGTGATTGGAGGGCAACGACTGACCCCCTCTCACGCCCACCTTTTCCCCAAACAAATCCAAAAAAAAAATTTGAGATAGCCATTTTGTTCAGCGTTAGTTTAATTTTCTCAGATAGAAAATATATTTTTGAGGAGGATACTCCCCCACGACCCTAAGGGCAAGGTTATAAGTTATAATCTTGGAGGCATATAAGCTTTTATTGAAATCTCTGTCGTGGAAACTTGAAAAGGGCTCAATTCGATTTGAAATTCAAAAGTGTAGTACCCTTTTTAAAAGTCCGAATTGATTTTGAGGGCAACTAACCCCACTCACCACCCACCTTTTCCCCAAACACATCCAATTTCAAATTTTTAGATAGCCATTTTACTCAACGTAGTTGGAAAATTTTGGAAAATTAGGTCTTTAAGGATGACAACCCCCTCCCCCTACGGCCCTTCAGGGCAGGGTTTGTAAAGTGATGCCCTGGGTCATATAAAAGTTTTTATTGGAAAGCGTTGTCGTAGAAACTTCAAAAAGGACTCATCAATTGGAAATTGGAAAGGGGCTAGTGTGTTTTAATAGTTGAAAGTAATTTGATAGCGGACTAATGCCCCACTCACAACCACCATTTTTCCAAAACCACATCCAATGATCAAAATTTTGCAGCGTGCAAACTAATAAATTCTTTAAAAAGACGAAAAAAGATTTAAAATTATTATTTTATTTTTCCCCTGCAAAGACTATTCAAAATATAAAACGAACAGAAAGTTATTAAAAAAACTTTTCCACAAAATAAATTTTTTCAAAGAAAAGTAAAGAACTCGATTAAACCAAAAATTAGCAAAAATAAAATCAAATTAATCTACCAAGCTTGGAAAACTACCCAACAAATCAGACATCGAGATAATAATGAAACACAAAACAACAGAAGAAATTACAATAATTAACAGAGTCATAAACTCAAAACGAGAATAAATTAAACATAAGTAGCTCTAGGGCGCAAAACCCCTATGACCATTCCCAAGGCCAGAACAAATTTTGCCTCTCTTACTGAAAAAAAATACAAATGAATGTGCATTGTCAGTTTAATATACATCTAACTTGATATTTAGTAAATCAAAACTGTTTATATTATTTGATTGTATTTAAAGTTATAAAAGTAAAAAAAACATTTATATTTTTTCAGTAAAATGAAAATTTTGTTCTGGGCCTTAGGGTAGGCATAGGGGTTGTGCGCACCTAACTTATGCGAATTTCTGCTCGTTTTGAGTTTCATTCGGTTAATTATTGTTAATTTCTGTTTCGTTTTGGGTTTTCATTTATTTATCAATGCTGATTTGTGGTAGTTTCACGCTCTCAACTTTTGCAATCAGAAACGAACAAAAATTAATTTAATCTCTAAGGTTTATACCCTCTGCAGCATCCCTTTAATAAGAACCAATTATACGCCCCCAGAGACAAACACTTACAAACACCTATCTCCCAGGCCCTATGGGGGAGTTTTCGTTATATAATTTTTGAACAATTCCAAAAAAAATGGCTTATCTCAAAATTTGCAGCGGATGGCGTTTGAGGAAAAAAAAGATTTTAGGGGGGGGGCTAGTTGCCCTTACCTCTCTTGACTCTCGGAAAAGTGAACTAGAAACTTTAAATTTCCAATCAAATGAGCCCTCTATAAAGTTTATACGAGCAACACTTTATAAAAAACCACACATGCCCTACGGTGCATAACTTAGAACGCCTTGTCCTGAGTCCTGGGGGTTGTATTGAAGCCGTATTTTTTCTTAGCCGACCTTTAAACTGTTTTTTGAACAAAAATGTCTACCTCAAAATTTTCATCAGATGGATTTGGAAAAAGAAAGGCGCATGGGGGGGGGGGGCCTAGCTTACCCTCGGATCATATTTTGACTATTAAAAAGTGAGCTCAACTTTCAATTTTCAATCAAAAAAGCCCTCTCTGAAGTTTATACGAGCATCCAATTTTCATAAAGAAACATATTGTGCCCAGGGGCATAACTTACAAACCCTGCCCCAAACCCTGGGGGGTTTGACGACACCTGAGTTTTGTGTATCTGATTTTTGCGCAATTTTTAACCTAATGGCTATCTTAAAAACTTTTTATTGATTGCATTTGAGGGAAAAAGAGGCGTGAAGGGGGGCTATTTGCCCTTCCAATCTCTTTTGACTCAAAAATATGAACTAGAACTTCAATTCCAATTCAAATGAGTCATCTCTGAAAGTCTTCTAGAGGTATCCCGTCAATAAGGAACCATATATTCCCCCTTAGGGCAAA
>JAPEVW010000539.1:25000-81916 GCA_027921565.1 Artemia sinica | reverse complement strand
CCATTCACTGGCGTATAAACAAAATCGAATGCTTATATTGATTGGAACACGCCTTCTCACAGAATATAAATGGAAATCTATTAAAAAATGAGAATATATTTATACTTAAACTAAAATAAAAAAAGGTCAGCTAACCCCGGCCCATAACCCCTAAATAGATCTCACAGGTTCATCACCCAATGTTTGAATTATAAATTGAACAGATTCGTTTGCTTGCAAGCTTAGCTGCAGTTCGTTTACCTTTCCCAGCATTTAACCCAGTCTGACCTTTGTCCGCAAGGTCATCATTCGTATCCGAACTATTATCAAAAATAGTACTGGTTGAAAATTTTACCTGCTTTTTAATTAAGCTATTATAAATCGAATTGATCCTAAAATCCCCTTCATCTCTATTGATACTAATACCCCCATATATTATCTTTTTTATTTCTATAATTTCCCTGAAGCTTTGTAAAAGTCCTACAGGCGTATCGACTATTTTTGTTTTATCAAATAAAATACTGTGATGAGGAAAAATTATAAAGATGTTCTGCAACAGCTGACTCAAACGTTTCTGGTGTTTTGTTTGTTTTAGAGAGCAATCTATGGCATTCTTGTGTTGCTGTAGCCTATTTTCTAAAATCTGTTGTGTTCTTCCCACATAAAATTTACCACAAGAGCATGGAATTTTGTATACTCCCTTTTGAAAATTTCTCGGTACCTTGTCTTTCCTTTATTTAACAACGAGCTTATATTTTGTCCTGATTTAAATGCTGTATTTATATTATGTTTTTTTAATTTGCAAAAGGGAGTATACAAAATTCCATGCTCTTGTGGTAAATTTTATGTGGGGAGAACATTTATAATAGTTTAATTAAAAAGCAGGTAAAATTTTCAACCAGTTCTATTTTGATAATAGTTCGGATACGAATGATGACCTTGCGGACCAAGGTCAGACTGGGTTAAATGCTGGGAAAGTTAAACGAACTGCAGCTAAGCTTGCAAGCAAACGAATCTGTTCAATTTAAACATTGGGTGATGAACCTGTGAGATTTTTTTTTGTTTTTCCGTTCAGAAAGGCTCCGGCTGTGGGGCCTAAATATTCGGAGTATTTTTGTTTAATTAAGTGTTTTGTATTCACTGCTTTATAGAAATTAAAACCCGTTTTTCTTGTTTAATTTTTTATAGACTTCATGCAACCCCATCCCCTAATGTGCAAATATATACCCTGAATGTAATATATTGGGAAGGGGGCTAAAATTCATCCTTAAAAAGAAATTAAATTATAGTTTCCTTTAAAAAACTATTTTTACAACTTTTGGGGGAGTTTTGTCTTTGAAACTATCTAAAAGTCGCTAATTCTTATATCCCCCCTCCATCTTAAAAACCCTCGAAATGTTAATAAATATAGGCATGAAACCACATTCCCAGTATAATTAGACAGAAAAAGCACGTAAGACAGCTTATAGGCCTAAATTTATATCAAATGACAGTTTCAAAAGCTACCTAGTAGAAATAAATGCGATCAGATAAAAAAAAATGCTAGCTGGTTTACACTTAACATAGACTTCATACAACCCCATCCCCACTAATTTGCAAATATATAACCTGAATTGGAATATATTGGGGTGGGGGGGGGCGGCTAAAATTCATCCTTAAAAAGAAATTAAATTACAGTTTCCGTTAAAAAACTATTTTTACAACTTTTGGGGGAGTTTTATCTTTGAAACTATCTAAAAGTTGTTATTTCTTATACCCCCTCCATTATAAAACCCTCGAAATGTTAATAAATATAGGCATGAAAGCACATTCCCACTATTATTAGACAGAAAAAGATCGTTAAGACAGCTTATAGGCCTAAATTTTATATCAAATGATAGTTTCAAAAGCTAGCCTAGTAGAAATAAATGCGATCAGATAAAAAATACTAGCTGGTTTACATTTTACATAGACTTCATGCAAACCCATCCCCCTAATGTCAGTAGAATGGCCCCTATTGATCCTAGGACTCACCCCTGCTGCCACCTACAACTTTTTTACATAATTTATGCATGTTTTTATGTCTGTTTTTGTCAGTGAGAATGAAAAAAACAGGAATTTTCTCACTAAAAAAAACATGAAATTTTCTCACTTTGATGGTTGTTTTCTTGGATGGTTATGGGTGTTGGTCAATTTATTTGATGTTTTTCATGGATGTCAACAGCAATTCATGTCTGTTTTATGTATGTTCGTTGTAAGTGAGAATGAAAAAAACAGGATCTTTCTCACATTTATGGATGTCAACAGCAATTTATGTCTGTTTTATGTCTGTTCGTTGTCAGTGAGAAATGTACATGCTCGACACGAATGTTATGAGATTGTTTGGCTAACCTAACCTGAGAAATTGATTTACGTAATCGGTGGGGGAGAATGTATTGATTTACGAAAGGGGAATTAAGAAACAATCATGGCTTCTTTGATCTTTAGGCTAACCTAACCTGAGAACTTGATTTACATAATCGGCGGGGAAATTATTGATTCACGAAGGGGGAATTAAGAAACATTATGGTTTCTTCGATCTTTAGGCGAACCTAACCTGAGAATTTGATTTACATAATCGGAGGGGGAATTATTGATTCGCGAAGGGGAATTAAGAAACAAAACATGGCTTCTTTGTTGTTTGGCTAGTCTAACCTGAGAAATTGATTTACATAATCGGCGGGGGAATGTATTGATTCACGAAGGGGAATTAAGAAACAAACATGGCTTCTTTGATCTTTAGGCGAACCTAACCTGAGAAATTGATTTACATAATCGGTGGGGGAGAATGTATTGATTTACGAAAGGGGGAATTAAGAAACAAACATGGCTTCTTTGATCTTTAGGCGAACCTAACCTGAGAAATTGATCTACATAATCTCTAGGGGAATGTATTGATTCACGAAAGGGGGAATTAAGAAACATTATGGCTTCTTAATCTTAGGTCTGAGGGATAAAACGTTCTTTAGGTCAGAGAGAAAAATTAATATTCTATTTTTAAATAGGGCTTCATTGATCTTTAGTGTCAGGAATTATAAATGACATCACTTGTTATCTTGGAATTATGCGGGAATCTAAAGAGATAGAAATTCTATTTTTAAATACGGCTTCACTGAGCTTTAAGTCGGAGAGATAAATTGATATTCTAACGAAACCTTAATAGTGTAGCTAGGAACATTTATGAGATCAAGAGATTAACGTAGGAAAGGGTTTCCTAGAAATTTGAAATGTGTCAGTGCAGGGATGCCAAAAAACAAAAGGAACACACAGAAATTACTTTTAGGGGATTATTTGGGCGAACTCGTTTTAGACAGGTTATGGAATTATTTCGGCGAAACAGTTAGAGACATTTTAAAAGATGATTTAAAAGATGATTTTAGAAGAGGTTTTGAGTGTGGTCTTTATAATACACAAGTTCCATTTGAACAGTGTTGTGAGGTCCCCTACCACAACCCCAAAGGGTTCCGATCCCCCCACCCCAACCCCGAAGGAACCACCGGTCCTCAAAGGTTCTCCCGGATTCCCAAATGGCCCCAGGCGCCCCAAAGGCTCCTGAGCCACCATTTTAATACTTTTTTAAGGCTTTATTATATCTTTCCAGAACAAATTATTATTTTAGGGAATTATTTCGGCGAAACAGTTAGAGACATTTTAAAAGATGATTTTTGAAGAGATTTTAGAAGAGGATTTGAGGGTGAAACTCTGAGGTCGTTATAATACACAAGTTCCATTTGAAACAGTGTCGTGAGGTCCTCTACCCCAACCCCAAAGGGTTCCGATCCCCCCACCCTAACCCCGAAGGAAGCGCCCGGTCCTCAAAGGTCCCCCAAGCTCCCACAGGACCACCCGGCCCTCAAGCGTCCCACAGACCCTCAAGGCTCTCCCCGAGCCCCGTCTTTCGTTGATGTGTATTGTCTGAAACTTATGATTTGGGATATGTAATTACTATTTCGGACTTTTCTGAGCTAGATTTCTTAGTCTTTCGTTGGTGTGTGTTGTCTGAAACCTATGATTTGGGATGGATGGATTGCAATTTTTGACTTTTCTGAGCTGGATTTCTTAGCCGTTCATAGGTGAGTGCTGTCAGAAAATTATGATTTGGGATGTGTAGTTTGCAAGTTGGACTTTTCAGAGCTATGATTCTTAGTCTCTCATAGGCGTTTGTTGTCTGAAACTTCTAGTTTGGGATGAATAATTTGCTATTTCAGGCTACAGGGCTTTTCTGAGCTAAGGTTTCCTAGTATTTCGTAGGTGAATGTTGTCTGAAACTTATGATTTGGGATATGTAAATTACTATTTCGGGCTTTTCTAAGCTAGGTTTCTTAGTCTTTCGTTGGTGTGTGTTGTCTGAAACCTATGATTTGGGATGGGTGGATTACTATTTTTGACTTTTCTGAGCTGGATTTCTTAGCCGTTCATAGGTGTGTGTTGTCTGAAACTTATGATTTGGGATGGTCAATTTGCTATTTTTGACTTTTCTGAGCTAGGTTTCTTAGCCTTTCATATGTGTGTGCTGTCAGAAAATTAAGATTTGGGATTTGTAGTTTGCATTTTGGACTTTTCAGAGCTAGGATTCTTAGTCGCTCATAGGTGTTTGTTGTCTGAAGCCTATAGTTTTGGATGAGAAGTTTGCTATTTCAGGCTTTTCATAGCCAGATTTCTTAGTATTTCGTAGGTGTGTGTTGTCTGAAACCTATGATTTGGATTGTGTGGGTTGCTATTTTTTGACTTTTCATAGCCAGATTTCTTAGTCTTTCGTAGGTGTGTGTTGTCTGAAACCTATGATTTGGATTGTGTGGATTGCTATTTTTTGACTTTTCTGAGCTGGATTTCATAGCCTTTCGTAGGATGTGTTGACTGAAACCTATGATTTGGGATGAGTGGTTTGCTTTTTGGACTTTTCAGAGCTGGATTTCTTAGCCGTTCATAGGTGAGTGTTGTCTGAAACCTATGATTTGGGATGGTTTATTTGCTATTTTTGACTTTTCTGAGCTAGTTTCTTAGCCTTTCATAGGTGTGTGTTGTCAGAAAATTATGATTTGGGATGTTTAGTTTGCTATTTCAGGCTTTTCTGAGCTAAGGTTTCCTAGTTTTTCGTAGGTGAATGTTGTCTGAAACCAATAGTTTGGGATGAGTAGGTTTGCTATTTCAGGCTTTTATGAGCTAGGTTTCTTAGCCTTTCGTAGGTGTGTGTTGACTGAAACTTATGATTTGGGATATGTAATTTGCTATTTCCGACTTTTCATAACCAGATTTCTTAGTCTTTCGTAGGTGTGTGGTGTCTGAACCCATGATTTGGGATGATGTGGGGTTGCTATTTTTTGACTTTTCTGAGCTGGATTTCTTAGCCTTTCGTAGGCGTGTGTTGACTGAAACCTATGATTTGGAATGGTTAATTTGCTATTTTTGACTTTTCTGAGCTAGATTTCTTAGCCTTTCATAGGTGTGTGCTTTCAGAAAATTATGATTTGGGAGGTGTAGTTTGCTTTTTGGACTTTTCAGAGCTAGGATCCTTAGTCACTCATAGGTGTTTGTTGTCTGAAATTCGAGTTTGGGATGAGTAGTTGGCTATTTCAGACTTTTCTGAGCTAAGGTTTCTTAGTATTTCGTAGGTGAATGTTGTCTGAAACTTATGATTTGTGATATGTAAATTACTATTTCGGGCTTTTCTGAGTTGGATCTCTTAGTCTTTCATAGGTGTGTGGTGTCTGAAACCTATGATTTGGGATGAGTGGTTTGCTTTTTGGACTTTTCTGAGCTGGATTTCTGAGCCTTTCCTAGGTGTGTGCTATTTGACTGAAACCTATGATTTGGGATGTGTAGTTTGCTATTTTGACTTTTCTGAGCTAGGTTTCTTAGCCTTTCATAGGTAAGTGTTATTTCGTTGGTGTGTGTTAGGTTAGTTAGGTTAGGTTAGGTTAGCCTACGTACGCGCGCGTACGTAGGCTAACCTAGCCTAACCTAACTTAACCTAACCTAACTTAATCTAACCTAACCTAATCATACACCTAACTTTTTGCATGTCTCTCACCTAACCTAAGCTAACCTAAGTGAAGCGTACGTAGGCTAACCTAACCTAACCTAATCTAACCTAACTTAATCTAGTCTAACCTAACCTAACCATACTCGCCGGAAAAGGTTAGGTTAACTTATCATGAGCACTCATGATAAGTTAACCTACCCTAACCTAACTTAAACATGTAGAAATGTTTCTATTTATTTATTAATATTTATTTATACCTAACCTAACCTACTGTTTTGAAGGTTAGATGAACGAGTTTGAACGATTGTCTTTAATAATACAACGAGTCACTCATTTTCTAATTTAAAAATTTGATGGGTAAATCCATAAGACAAAGGAGCTAAAATTTAATTTAAAATTAGAAAAGAACTTTAAATTTTTCATCTCTTTGAGAAAAAAAAACCAGAACTGAAGTGGAGCCTTTTTATTTTCTTGGAAAAATTAGAAGAGAACTTTGAATTTTTTATGTCTTTGAGGAATTAAGAACTGAAGTGGAAGCTTTTTTTCATTTTCATTGGTAAAATTCAGAATTGAGCTAACTTTTTTCACTTCTTTAAGAAAATTCAGAAGTGAACTTGAACATTTTGCACTTCTTCGAGAAAACTCACAATTAAAGTGATGCTCCTTATCTTCATGTCGAATATTCAAATCAATGTATAACTTTTTCTATCTTCTATGAAAAATTTGGAACAGAACTTTAAATTTTTTCATCTCTTTGCAAAAAATCGGTAGTGAACTTAAGAAAATTAGAATTAAAGTGAAACTTTTTATCTCCACTGGAAAATAATCACAATCATAGTATAACTTTTCCTATCTTCTACAGAAAAAATTTAGAACTGAACTTTAAATTTTTTATGTCTTTGAGAAATTAAGAACTGAAGTGGAAGGTGTTTTTTTTCATTTTCATTGGTAAAAATTCAGAATTGAGTTAAATTTTTTTTCTCTTCTTTAAGAAAATTCAGAAGAGAACTTGAACAATTTGCACTTCTTCGAGAAAACTCTGAATTAAAGTGGAGTTCCTTATCTTCATGTTGAATATTCACAATCAATGTATAACTTTTTCTATCTTCTATGAAAAATTTGGAACAGAACTTTAAATTTTTCATCTCTTTGAGAAAAATCAGAACTGAATTTAAGAAAAATTATAAATAAAGTGAAACTTTTGATCTTCATGGAAAACAATCGCAGTCATAGTATTACTTTTTCTATCTTCCATCTAAAAATTTAGAATAGAACTTTAATTTCTTTATTTCTTTGGGGAACTTAAAACTGAAGTGGAAGATTTTTATTTTCTCTGGAGAAATTAGAATTGAAGTGTGTTCTTTGGTAAAGTTCAGAAGAGAACTTGAACTTTTCTTCACTTCGTTGAGAAAATTTTAAATTGAACTAGAACTTTTTATCTTCCGGGAAAATATTCACAAGTATGGTATTACTTTTTCTATCTTCCACCGAAAAATTTAGAATTGAACTTTAAATTTCTTTATGTCTTTTGTGAAATAAAAGAACTGAAGTGGAAGATTTTTTTTATTTTCTCTGTAGAAATTAGAATTGAATTGTCTTCTTTGGTAAAATTCAGTAGAGAAACTTGAACTTTTCTTCACTTCATTGAGAAAATTTTAAATTGAACTAGAACTTTTTATCTTCCGTGAAAATAATCACAAGTATGGTATTAATTTTTCTATCTCCCACCGAAAAATTTAGAATTGAACTTTAAATTTCTTTATGTCTTTGTGAAACAAAGAACTGAAGTGGAAGATTTTTGTTTTCTCTGGAGAAATTAGAATTGAAGTGTGTTCTTTGGTAAAGTTCAGAAGAGAACTTGAACTTTCCTTGACTTCGTTGAGAAAATTTTAAATTGAACTAGAACTTTTTATCTTCCGTGAAAATATTCACAAGTATGGTATTACTTTTTTTCTATCTTCCACCGAAAATTAGAATTGAACTTTAAATTTCTTTATGTCTTTGTGAAATAAAGAACTGAAGTGGAAGATTTTTGTTTTCTCTGGAGAAATTAGAATTGAAGTGTGTTCTTTGGTAAAGTTCAGAAGAGAACTTGAACTTTTCTTCACTTCTTTGAGAAAATTTTAAATTGAACTAGAACTTTTTATCTTCCGGGAAAATGTTCGCACAAGTATGGTATTACTTTTTCTATCTTCCACCGAAAAATTTAGAATTGAACTTTAAATTTCTTTATGTCTTTGTGAAATAAAGAACTGAAGTGGAAGATTTTTATTTTCTCTGGAGAAATTAGAATTGAATTGTGTTCTTTGGTAAAATTCCGAAGAGAACTTGAACTTTTTTATCTTCAGTGAAAAATTTGGAACAGTATTTTAAATTTTTCATCTCTTCGAGTCAGATCTGAACTAAAGTGGAAAATTTTTATATTATTTGGAAAAATAGAAATGATCAATGACTAATTTCTTTTTCATTGAGAAAATTCAGAAGAGAACTTGAACTTTCCTTCACTTCGTTGAGAAAATTTTAAATTGAACTAGAACTTTTTATCTTCCATGAAAATATTTCACAAGTATGGTATTACTTTTTCTATCTTCCACCGAAAAATTTAGAATTGAACTTTAAATTTCTTTATGTCTTTGTGAAATAAGGAACTGAAGTGGAAGATTTTTATTTTCTCTGTGAAATTAGAATTGAATTGTGTTCTTTGGTAAAATTCAGAAGAGAACTTGAATTCTTCTTCACTTCGTTGAGAAAATTTTAAATTGAACTAGAACTTTTTATCTTCCGGGAAAATATTCACACGTATGGTATTACTTTTTCTATCTTCCACCGAAAAAATTTAGAATTGAACTTTAAATTTTTTATTGGGGGAAATTAGAATTGAATTGTGTTCTTTGGTAAAATTCAGAATAGAACTCGAATATTCACGTTCAAAGTATAACTTTTCCTATCTTCTATGAAAAATTTGGAACAGAACTTTAAATTTCTTCATCTCTTTGAGAAAAAAATCTGAACTAAAAGTGGAAATTTTTATATTATTTTGGGAAAATAGATTTGATCAATAACTTATTTCATTTTCATTGAGAAAATTCAGAATCGAAGTTGAACTTTTTCTTCTTCCGGGAAAATATTTGGAACAGAACTTTAATTTTTTTCTACTCTTTGAGAAAGGTCGGAATTGAATTTAAGAAAATTTAGAATTAAAGTAAAACTTTTTATCTTCATGGAAAATAATCATAATCATAGTATAACTTTTCCTATCTTCTACGGAAAAATTTAGAAGTGTCCAACTCAGAAAAGTCCGAAATAGTAATTTACATATCCCAAATCATAATTTTCTGAAAGCACACACCAATGAAAGGCTAAGAAATCTAGCTCCGAAAAGCCTGAAATAGCAAACTACTCATCCCAAACTATTGGTTTCAGACAACAAACACCTATGATGGACTAAGAATCCTAGCTCTGAAAAGTCCAAATAGCAAACTACACATCCCAAATCATAATTTTCTGACAACACACACCTATGAAAGGCTAAGAAACCTAGCTAATAAAAGCCGGAAATAGCAAATTAACCATCCCAAATCATAAGTTTCAGACAGCACTCACCTATGAACGGCGAGGAGAAATCCAGCTCGGAAAAGTCAAAAAATAGCAACCCACACATCCCAAATCATAGGTTTCAGACAATACATACCTATGAAAGACTAAGAAATCCAACTCAGAAAAGCCCCAAATAGTAATTTACATATTCCCAAATCATAGGTTTCAGACAACACTCACCTGTGAACGGCTAAGAAACCTAGCTCAGAAAAGTCAAAAATAGCAAACTAGTCATCCTAAACTATAGGTTTCAGACAACAAACACCTATGAAAGGCTAAGAAATCCAGCTCAGAAAAGTCAAAAGTAGCAATCCACCCATCCCAAATCATAGGTTTCAGACAACACACCAACACCAACGAAAGACTAAGAAATCTAGCGTAGAAAAGCCCGAAATAGTAATTAACATATCCCAAATCATAGGTTTCAGACAACATTCACCTATGAAAGACTAAGAAACCTTAGCTCAGAAAAGCCTGAAATAGCAAACTACTCATCCCAAACTAGAAGTTTCAGACAACAAACGCCTATGATGGACTAAGAATCATAGCTCTGAAAAGTCCAAATAGCAAACTACACATCCTAAATCTTAATTTTCTGACAACACATACCTATGAAAGGCTAAGAAATCTAGCTCAGAAAAGACAAAAAATAGCAAACCACTCATCCCAATCATAGGTGTCAGTCAACACACACCTATGAAAGGCTAATAAATCCAGCTCAGAAAAGTCAAAAATAGCAAACTACATATCCCAAATTATAGGTTTCAGTCACACACACACAACGAAAGACTAAGAAACCTAGCTCAGAAAAGTCAAAAATAGCAAACTACTCATTCCAAACTATTGGTTTCAGACAACATTCACCTACGAAATACTAGGAAACCTTAGCTCAGAAAAGCCTGAAATAGCAAACTACATATCCCAAATCATAATTTTCTGACAACACTTACCTATGAAAGGCTAAGAAACCTAGCTCAGAAAAGTCAAAATAGCAAACTACACATCCCAAATCATAGGTTTCAGTCAACACACACCTAGGAAAGGCTCAGAAATCCAGCTCAGAAAAGTCCAAAAAGCAAACCACTCATCCCAAATCATAGGTTTCAGACACCACACACCTATGAAAGACTAAGAAATCCAACTCAGAAAAGCCCGAAATAGTAATTTACATATCCCAAATCATAAGTTTCAGACAACATTCACCTACGAAAGAATAAGAAACCTTAGCTCAGAAAGTCTGAAATAGCCAACTACTCATCCCAAACTCGAAGTTTCAGACAACAAACACCTATGAGTGACTAAGAATCCTAGCTCTGAAAAGTCCAAAAAGCAAACTACACCTCCCAAATCATAATTTTCTGAAAGCACACACCTATGAAAGGCTAAGAAATCTAGCTCAGAAAAGTCAAAAATAGCAAATTAACCATTCCAAATCATAGGTTTCAGTCAACACACGCCTGCGAAAGGCTAAGAAATCCAGCTCAGAAAAGTCAAAAAATAGCAACCCACACATCCCAAATCATAGGTTTCAGACACCACACACCTACGAAAGACTAAGAAATCTGGTTATGAAAAGTCGGAAATAGCAAATTACATATCCCAAATCATAAGTTTCAGTCAACACACACCTACGAAAGCTAAGAAACCTAGCTCATAAAAGCCTGAAATAGCAAACTACTCATCCCAAACTATTGGTTTCAGACAACATTCACCTACGAAATACTAGGAAACCTTAGCTCAGAAAAGCCTGAAATAGCAAACTAAACATCCAAAATCATAATTTTCTGACAACACACACCTATGAAAGGCTAAGAAACCTAGCTCAGAAAAGTCAAAAATAGCAAATTAACCATCCCAAATCATAGGTTTCAGACAACACTCACCTATGAACGGCTAAGAAATCCAGCTCTGAAAAGTCCAAAAAAAGCAAACCACTCATCCCAAATCATAGGTTTCAGTCAACACATCCCTACGAAAGGCTATTGAAATCCAGCTCAGAAAAGTCAAAAAATAGCAATCCACACAATCCAAATCATAGGTTTCAGACAACACACACCTACGAAAGACTAAGAAATCTGGCTATGAAAAAGTCAAAAAATAGCAACCCACACAATCCAAATCATAGGTTTCAGACAACACACACCTACGAAATACTAAGAAATCTGGCTATGAAAAGCCTGAAATAGCAAACTACTCATCCCAAACTATAGGCTTCAGACAACAAACACCTATGAGGGACTAAGAATCCCAGCTCTGAAAAGTCCAAAATGCAAACTACAAATCCCAAATCATAATTTTCTGACAGCACACACATATGAAAGGCTAAGAAACCTAGCTCAGAAAAGTCAAAAAAGCAAATTGACCATCCCAAATCATAAGTTTCAGACAACACACACCTATGAACGGCTAAGAAATCCAGCTCAGAAAAGTCAAAAATAGCAATCCACCCATCCCAAATCATAGGTTTCAGACAACACACACCAACGAAAGACTAAGAAATCTAGCTTAGAAAAGCCCGAAATAGTATTTAAATATCCCAAATCATAACTTTCAGACAACATTCACCTACGAAATACTAGGAAACCTTAGCTCAGAAAAAGCCTGAAATAGCAAACTATTCATCCCAAACTAGAAGTTTCAGACAACAAACGCCTATGAGAGACTAAGAATCATAGCTCTGAAAAGTCCAACTTGCAAACTACACATCCCAAATCATAATTTTCTGACAGCACTCACCTATGAACGGCTAAGAAATCCAGCTCAGAAAAGTCAGAAATTGCAATCCATCCATCCCAAATCATAGGTTTCAGACAACACACACCAACGAAAGACTAAGAAATCTAGCTCAGAAAAGTCCGAAATAGTAATTTACATATCCCAAATCATAAGTTTCAGACATACACACATCAACGAAAGACGGGACTCGGGGAGAGCCTTTGAGGGTCTGTGGGACCGCTTGAGGCCGGGTGGTCCTTTGGGAGCTTGGGGGACCTTTGAGGACCGGGCGCTTCCTTCGGGGTTGGGGTGGGGGGATCGGAACCCTTTGGGGTTGGGGTAGAGGACCTCACGACACTGTTCAAATGAAACTTGTGTATTATAACGACCTCAGAGTTTCACCTCAAATCCTCTTCTAAAATCTCTTCAAAAATCATCTTTTAAAATGTGTCGAAATAATAACTAAAATTCATTTGTTCTGAAAACAAAAAAAAGCTCAAATTCTCTTTAAAAAACTGGTTTCGCCGAAATAATCCCTAAATAATAATTTGTTCTGAAAAGATATAATAAAGCCTTAAAAAAGTATTAAAATGGTGGCTCAGGAGCCTTTGGGGCGCCGGGGGCCCTTTGGGAATCCAGAGAACCTTTGAGGACCGGTGGGTTCCTTCGGGGTTGGGGTGGGGGTATCGGAACCCTTTGGGGTTGTGGTAGGGGACCTCACAACACTGTTCAAATGGAACTTGTGTATTATAACGACCACACTCAAAACCTCTTCTAAAATCATCTTTTAAATCATCTTTTAAAATGTCTCTAACTGTTTCGCCGAAATAATTCCATAACCTGTCTAAAACGGTTTCGCCAAATAATCCCCTAAAAGTAATTTCTGTGTGTTCCTTTTGTTTTTTGGCATCTCTGCGCTGATACATTTCAAATTTCTAGGAAACCCTTTCCTACGTTAATCTCTTCATCTCATAAATGTTCCTAGCTACACTATTAAGGTTTCGTTAGAATATCAATTTATCTCTCCGACTTAAAGCTCAGTGAAGCCGTATTTAAAAATAGAATTTCTATCTCTTTAGACTCCCGCATAATTCCAAGATAACAAGTGATGTCATTTCTAATTCCTGACACTAAAGATCAATGAAGCCCTATTTAAAAAATAGAATATTAATTTTTCTCTCTGACCTAAAGAACGTTTATCCCTCAGACCTAAGATTAAAGAAGCCATAATGATTCTTAATTCCCCCTTTCGTGAATCAATACATTCCCCTAGCGACTATGTAGATCAATTTCTCAGGTTAGGTTCGCCTAAAGATCAAAGAAAGCCATGTTTGTTTCTTAATTCCCCTTTCGTAAATCAATACATCTCCCCCACCGATTATGTAAATCAATTTCAAGGTTAAGTTCTGGCCTCCCATGTTTGTTTCTTGAATTCCGCGCGTTCCAAAAAGGTAGGCTCAGGAACCCCACCAATTATTGAAAATCAATTTCTCAGGTTAGGTTCGCCTAAAGATCAAAGAAGCCATGTTTGTTTCTTAATTCCCCCATCGTGAATCAATACATTCCCCCGCCGATTATGTAAGTCAATTTCTCAGGTTAGACTAGCCAAACAACAAAGAAGCCATGTTTGTTTCTTAATTCCCCTTCGCGAATCAATAATTCCCCCTCCGATTATGTAAATCAAGTTCTCAGGTTAGGTTCGCCTAAAGATCGAAGAAACCATAATGTTTCTTAATTCCCCCTTCGTGAATCAATAATTTCCCCGCCGATTATGTAAATCAAGTTCTCAGGTTAGTAGTTAGCCTAAAGATCAAAGAAGCCATGATTGTTTCTTAATTCCCCCTTTCGTAAATCAATACATTCTCCCCCACCGATTATGTAAATCAATTTCTCAGGTTAGGTTAGCCAAACAATCTCATAACATTCGTGTCAAGCATGTACATTCTCACTGACAACGAACAGACATAAAACAGACATAAATTGCTGTTGACATCCATAAATGTGAGAAAGTTCCTGTTTTTTTCATTCTCACTGACAACGAACATACATAAAACAGACATGAATTGCTGTTGACATCCATGAAAAACATCAAATAAATTGACCAACACCCATAACCATCCAAGAAAACAACCATCAAAGTGAGAAAATTCATGTTTTTTTAAGTGAGAAAATTCCTGTTTTTTTGATTCTCACTGACAAAAACAGACATAAAAAAACATGCATAAATTATGTAAAAAAGTTGTAGGTGGCAGCAGGGGTGAGTCCTGGGATCAATAGGGGCCATTCTACTAATGTCCAAATATATACCTGAATCGGAATATATTGGGGTAGGGAAGGGTTCTAAAATTCATCCTAGAAAAGAAGTTAAATTATAGTTTCCTTTAAAAAACTATTTTTACAACTTTTGGGGGAGTTTTATCTTTGAAACTATCTAAAAGTTGCTAATTCTTATACCCCCCTCCATTATAAAACCCTCGAAATGTTAATAAATATAGGCATGAAAGCACACTCCCACTATAATTAGACAGAAAAAGCTCGTTAAGACAGCTTATAGGCCTAAATTTATATCAAATGACAGTTTTCAAAAGCTAGCCTAGTAGAAATAAATGCGATCAGATAAAAAAAAAATGCTAGCTGGTTTATACTTAACATAGACTTCATGTAAATAATTTCTTAGACCACAATGCTTTTCCATTTACAAAAAATTAAACAAGAAAAACGGGTTTTATTTCTATAAAGTAGTGAATACAAAACACTTAATTAAACAAAAATACTCCGAATATTTCGGCCCCACATCCGGGAGCCTTTCTCAACGGAAAAAAAAAAAAAATTCTTACATCAACATAAAAAACATACTAAACAAACAAAAGAAAAAATATAAATAAATAGGAAAAAAACTCACATATTAAATAAACAATTCCATTCACTGGCGTATAAACAAAATCGAATGCTTATATTGATTGGAACACGCCTTCTCACAGAATATAAATGGAAATCTATCAAAAAATGAGAATATATTTATACTTAAACTAAAACAAAAAAGGTCAGCTAACCCCCGGCCCATAACCCCTAAATAGATCTCACAGGTTCATCACCCAATGTTTGAATTATAATTGAACAGATTCGTTTGCTTGCAAGCTAGCTGCAGTTCGTTTACCTTTCCCAGCATTTAACCCAGTCTGACCTTTGTCCGCAAGGTCATCATTCGTATCCGAACTATTATCAAAAATAGTACTGGTTGAAAATTTTAACCTGCTTTTTAATTAAGCTATTATAAATCAAATTGATCCTAAAATCCCATTCATCTCTGTTGATACTAATACCCCCATATATTATCTTTTTTATTTCTATAATTTCCCTGAAGCTTTGTAAAAGTCCTACAGGCGTATCGACTATTTTTGTTTTATCAAATAAAATACTGTGATGAGGAAAATTATAAAGATGTTCTGCAACAGCTGACTCAAACGTTTCTGGTGTTTTGTTTTGTTTTAGAGAGCAATCTATGGCATTCTTGTATTGCTGTAGCCTATTTTCTAAAATCTGTTGTGTTCTTCCCACATGAAATTTACCACAAGAGCATGGAATTTTGTATACTCCCCTTTTGGAAAAATTTCTCGGTACCTTGTCTTTCCCTTTATTTAACAAACGAGCTTATATTTTGTCCTGATTTAAATGCTGTATTTATATTATGTTTTTTTTTAATTTGCAAAAGGGAGTATACAAAATTCCATGCTCTTGTGGTAAATTTTATGTGGGAAGAACATTTATAATAGTTTAATTAAAAAGCAGGTAAAATTTTCAACCAGTACTATTTTTGATAATAGTTCGGATACGAATGATGACCTTGCGGACCAAGGTCAGAGTGGGTTAAATGCTGGAAAGTTAAACGAACTGCAGCTAAGCTTGCAAGCAAACGAATCTGTTCAATTTAAACATTGGGTGATGAACCTGTGAGATTTTTTTTTTGTTTTTCCGTTCAGAAAGGCTCCCGGCTGTGGGGCCTAAATATTCGGAGTATTTTTGTTTAATTAAGTGTTTTGTATTCACTGCTTTATAGAAATTAAAACCCGTTTTTTCTTGTTTAATTTTTTATAGACTTCATGCAACCCCATCCCCCTAATGTAAAAATATATACCCTGAATGTAATATATAGGGAAGGGGGCTAAAATTCATCCTTAAAAAGAAATTAAATTATAGTTTCCTTTAAAAAACTATTTTACAACTTTTGGGGGAGTTTTGTCTTTGAAACTATCTAAAAGTCGCTAATTCTTATATCCCCCCTCCATCTTAAAACCCTCGAAATGTTAATAAATATAGGCATGAAACCACATTCCCAGTATAATTAGACAGAAAAAGCACGTAAGACAGCTTATAGGCCTAAATTTATATCAAATGACAGTTTCAAAAGCTAGCCTAGTAGAAATAAATGCGATCAGATAAAAAAAAATGCTAGCTGGTTTACACTTAACATAGACTTCATGCAACCCCATCCCCACTAATTTGCAAATATATAACCTGAATTGGAATATATTGGGGTGGGGGGGGCGGCTAAAATTCATCCTTAAAAAGAAATTAAATTACAGTTTCCGTTAAAAAACTATTTTTACAACTTTTGGGGGAGTTTTATCTTTGAAAACTATCTAAAAGTTGTTATTTCTTATACCCCCCATGAAAGCACATTCCCACTATTATTAGACAGAAAAAAGATCGTTAAGACAGCTTATAGGCCTAAATTTATATCAAATGATAGTTTCAAAAGCTAGCCTAGTAGAAATAAATGCGATCAGATAAAAAATACTAGCTGGTTTACATTTTACATAGACTTCATGCAAACCCATCCCCCTAATGTCAGTAGAATGGCCCCTATTGATCCTAGGACTCACCCCTGCTGCCACCTACAACTTTTTTACATAATTTATGCATGTTTTTATGTCTGTTTTTGTCAGTGAGAATGAAAAAAACAGGAATTTTTTCTCACTTAAAAAAACATGAATTTTCTCACTTTGATGGTTGTTTTCTTGGATGGTTATGGGTGTTGGTCAATTTATTTGATGATTTTTTTCATGGATGTCAACAGCAATTCATGTCTGTTTTGTGTATGTTCGTTGTAAGTGAGAATGAAAAAACAGGAACTTTCTCACATTTATGGATGTCAACAGCAATTTATGTCTGTTTTTTATGTCTGTTCGTTGTCAGTGAGAATGTACATGCTCGACACGAATGTTATGAGATTGTTTTGGCTAACCTAACCTGAGAAATTGATTTACGTAATCGGTGGGGGAGAATGTATTGATTTACGAAAGGGGGAATTAAGAAACAATTATGGCTTCTTTGATCTTTAGGCTAACCTAACCTGAGAACTTGATTTACATAATCGGCGGGGAAATTATTGATTCACGAAGGGGGAATTAAGAAACATTATGGTTTCTTCGATCTTTAGGCGAACCTAACCTGAGAATTTGATTTACATAATCGGAGGGGAATTATTGATTCGCGAAGGGGAATTAAGAAAAACAAACATGGCTTCTTTGTTGTTTGGCTAGTCTAACCTGAGAAATTGATTTACATAATCGGCGGGGGAATGTATTGATTCACGAAGGGGGAATTAAGAAACAAAACATGGCTTCTTTGATCTTTAGGCGAACCTAACCTGAGAAATTGATTTGCATAATCGGTGGGGGAGAATGTATTGATTTACGAAAGGGGGAAGTAAGAAACAAACATGGCTTCTTTGATCTTTAGGCGAACCTAACCTGAGAAATTGATCTACATAATCTCTAGGGGAATGTATTGATTCACGAAAGGGGGAATTAAGAAACATTATGGCTTCTTTAATCTTAGGTCTGAGGGATAAACGTTCTTTAGGTCAGAGAGAAAAATTAATATTCTATTTTTAAATAGGGCTTCATTGATCTTTAGTGTCAGGAATTATAAATGACATCACTTGTTATCTTGGAATTATGTGGGAGTCTAAAGAGATAGAAATTCTATTTTTAAATACGGCTTGACTGAGCTTTAAGTCGGAGAGATAAATTGATATTCTAACGAAACCTTAATAGTGTAGCTAGGAACATTTATGAGATCAAGAGATTAACGTAGGAAAGGGTTTCCTAGAAATTTGAAATGTGTCAGCGCAGGGATGCCAAAAAAAACAAGAGGAACACACAGAAATTACTTTTAGGGGATTATTTGGGCGAATTCGTTTTAGACAGGTTATGGAATTATTTCGGCGAAACAGTTAGAGACATTTTAAAAGATGATTTAAAAGATGATTTTAGAAGAGGTTTTGAGTGTGGTCTTTATAATACACAAGTTCCATTTGAACAGTGTTGTGAGGTCCCTACCACAACCCCAAAGGGTTCCGACCCCCCACCCCAACCCCGAAGGAACCCACCGGTCCTCAAAGGTTCTCCGGATTCCCAAATGGCCCCCGGCGCCCCAAGGCTCCTGAGCCACCATTTTAATACTTTTTTAAGGCTTTATTATATCTTTTCAGAACAAATTATTATTTTAGGGAATTATTTCGGCGAAACAGTTAGAGACATTTTAAAAAGATGATTTTTGAAGAGATTTTAGAAGAGGATTTGAGGGTGAAACTCTGAGGTCGTTATAATACACAAGTTCCATTTTGAACAGTGTCGTGAGGTCCTCTACCCCAACCCCAAAGGGTTCCGATCCCCCCACCCCAACCCCGAAGGAAGCGCCCGGTCCTCAAAGGTCCCCCAAGCTCCCAAAGGACCACCCGGCCCTCAAGCGTCCCCACAGACCCTCAAAGGCTTTCCCCGAGCCCCGTCTTTCGTGATGTGTATTGTCTGAAACTTATGATTTGGGATATGTAAGTTACTATTTCGGACTTTTCTGAGCTAGATTTCTTAGTCTTTCGTTGGTGTGTGTTGTCTGAAACCTATGATTTGGGATGGATGGATTGCAATTTTTTGACTTTTCTGAGCTGGATTTCTTAGCCGTTCATAGGTGAGTGCTGTCAGAAAATTATGATTTGGGATGTGTAGTTTGGAAGTTGGACTTTTCAGAGCTATGATTCTTAGTCTCTCATAGGCGTTTGTTGTCTGAAACTTCTAGTTTGGGATGAATAGTTGCTATTTCAGGCTTTTCTGAGCTAAGGTTTCCTAGTATTTCGTAGGTAAATGTTGTCTGAAACTTATGATTTGGGATGTGTAAATTACTATTTCGGGCTTTTCTAAGCTAGGTTTCTTAGTCTTTCGTTGGTGTGTGTTGTCTGAAACCTATGATTTGGGATGGGTGGATTACTATTTTTGACTTTTTTCTGAGCTGGATTTCTTAGCCGTTCATAGGTGTGTGTGTTGTCTGAAACTTATGATTTGGGATGGTCAATTTGCTATTTTTGACTTTTCTGAGCTAGGTATCTTAGCCTTTCATATGTGTGTGTGCTGTCAGAAAATTATGATTTGGGATTTGTAGTTTGCATTTTGGACTTTTCAGAGCTAGGATTCTTAGTCCTCATAGGTGTTTGTTGTCTGAAGCCTATAGTTTGGGATGAGTAGTTTGCTATTTCAGGCTTTTCATAGCCAGATTTCTTAGTATTTCGTAGGTGTGTGTTGTCTGAAAAACCTATGATTTGGATTGTGTGGGTTGCTATTTTTTTGACTTTTCATAGCCAGATTTCTTAGTCTTTCGTAGGTGTGTGTTGTCTGAAACCTATGATTTGGATTGTGTGGATTGCTATTTTTTTGACTTTTCTGAGCTGGATTTCATAGCCTTTCGTAGGGATGTGTTGACTGAAACCTATGATTTGGGATGAGTGGTTTGCTTTTTTGGACTTTTCAGAGCTGGATTTCTTAGCCGTTCATAGGTGAGTGTTGTCTGAAACCTATGATTTTTGGGGTGGTTATTTTGCTATTTTTGACTTTTCTGAGCTAGGTTTCTTAGCCTTTCATAGGTGTGTGTTGTCAGAAAATTATGATTTGGGATGTTTAGTTTGCTATTTTCAGGCTTTTCTGAGCTAAGGTTTCCTAGTTTTTCGTAGGTGAATGTTGTCTGAAACCAATAGTTTGGGATGAGTAGTTTGCTATTCAGGCTTTTATGAGCTAGGTTTCTTAGCCTTTCGTAGGTGTGTGTTGACTGAAACTTAAGATTTGGGATATGTAATTTGCTATTTCCGACTTTTCATAACCAGATTTCTTAGTCTTTCGTAGGTGTGTGGTGTCTGAAACCTATGATTTGGGATGTGTGGTTTGCTATTTTTTGACTTTTCTGAGCTGGATTTCTTAGCCTTTCGTAGGCGTGTGTTTGACTGAAACCTATGATTTGGAATGGTTAATTTGCTATTTTTGACTTTTCTGAGCTAGATTTCTTAGCCTTTCATAGGTGTGTGCTTTCAGAAAATTATGATTTGGGAGGTGTAGTTTGCTTTTTGGACTTTTCAGAGCTAGGATTCTTAGTCACTCATAGGTGTTTGTTGTCTGAAATTCGAGTTTGGGATGAGTAGTTGGCTATTTCAGACTTTTCTGAGCTAAGGTTTTCTTAGTATTTCGTAGGTGAATGTTGTCTGAAAACTTATGATTTGTGATATGTAAATTACTATTTCGGGCTTTTCTGAGTTGGATTTCTTAGTCTTTCATAGGTGTGTGGTGTCTGAAACCTATGATTTGGGATGAGTGGTTTGCTTTTTGGACTTTTCTGAGCTGGATTTCTGAGCCTTTCCTAGGTGTGTGTGTTGACTGAAACCTATGATTTGGGATGTGTAGTTTGCTATTTTGACTTTTTCTGAGCTAGGTTTCTTAGCCTTTCATAGGTAAGTGTTATTTCGTTGGTGTGTGTTAGGTTAGTTAGGTTAGGTTAGGTTAGCCTACGTACGCGCGCGTACGTAGGCTAACCTAGCCTAGTCTAACTTAACCTAACCTAACTTAATCTAACCTAACCTAATCATACACCTAACTTTTTGCATGTCTCTCACCTAACCTAAGCTAACCTAAGTGAAGCGTACGTAGGCTAACCTAACCTAACCTAATCTAACCTAACTTAATCTAGTCTAACCTAACCTAAACCATACTCGCCGGGAAAAGGTTAGGTTAACTTATCATGAGCACTCATGATAAGTTAACCTACCCTAACCTAACTTAAACATGTAGAAATGTTTCTATTTATTTATTAATATTTATTTATACCTAACCTAACCTACTGTTTTGAAGGTTAGATGAACGAGTTTGAACGATTGTCTTTAATAATACAACGAGTCACTCATTTTCTAATTTAAAAATTTGATGGGTAAATCCATAAGACAAAGGAGCTAAAATTTAATTTAAAATTAGAAAAGAACTTTAAATTTTTCATCTCTTTGAGAAGAAAAAAAAAACAGAACTGAAGTGGAGCCTTTTTATTTTCTTGGAAAAATTAGAAGAGAACTTTGAATTTTTTATGTCTTTGAGGAATTAAGAACTGAAGTGGAAGCTTTTTTTTCATTTTCATTGGTAAAATTCAGAATTGAGCTAACTTTTTTTCACTTCTTTAAGAAAATTCAGAAGTGAACTTGAACATTTTGCACTTCTTCGAGAAAACTCACAATTAAAGTGATGCTCCTTATCTTCATGTCGAATATTCAAATCAATGTATAACTTTTTCTATCTTCTATGAAAAATTTGGAACAGAACTTTAAATTTTTCATCTCTTTGCAAAAAATCGGTAGTGAACTTAAGAAAATTAGAATTAAAGTGAAACTTTTTATCTCCACTGGAAAATAATCACAATCATAGTATAACTTTTCCTATCTTCTACAGAAAAATTTAGAACTGAACTTTTAAATTTTTTTATGTCTTTGAGAAATTAAGAACTGAAGTGGAAGGTTTTTTCATTTTCATTGGTAAAATTCAGAATTGAGTTAACTTTTTTCTCTTCTTTAAGAAAATTCAGAAGAGAACTTGAACAAAAAAGAGAGAAACTCTCTGAATTAAAGTGGAGTTCCTTATCTTCATGTTGAATATTCACAATCAATGTATAACTTTTTCTATCTTCTATGAAAAATTTGGAACAGAACTTTAAATTTTTCATCTCTTTGAGCAAAATCAGAACTGAATTTAAGAAAATTATAAATAAAGTGAAACTTTTGATCTTCATGGAAAACAATCGCAGTCATAGTATTACTTTTTCTATCTTCCATCTAAAAATTTAGAATAGAACTTTAAATTTCTTTATTTCTTTGGGGAACTTAAAACTGAAGTGGAAGATTTTTTATTTTCTCTGGAGAAATTAGAATTGAAGTGTGTTCTTTGGTAAAGTTCAGAAGAGAACTTGAACTTTTCTTCACTTCGTTGAGAAAATTTTAAATTGAACTAGAACTTTTTATCTTCCGGGAAAATATTAACAAGTATGGTATTACTTTTTTTTTTCTATCTTCCACCGAAAAATTAGAATTGAACTTTAAATTTCTTTATGTCTTTTGTGAAATAAAGAACTGAAGTGGAAGATTTTTATTTTCTCTGTAGAAATTAGAATTGAATTGTCTTCTTTGGTAAAATTCAGTAGAGAAATTGAACTTTTCTTCACTTCATTGAGAAAATTTTAAATTGAACTAGAACTTTTTATCTTCCGTGAAAATAATCACAAGTATGGTATTAATTTTTCTATCTCCCACCGAAAAATTTAGAATTGAACTTTAAAAATTTCTTTATGTCTTTGTGAAACAAAGAACTGAAGTGGAAGATTTTTGTTTTCTCTGGAGAAAATTAGAATTGAAGTGTGTTCTTTGGTAAAGTTCAGAAGAGAACTTGAACTTTCCTTGACTTCGTTGAGAAAATTTTAAATTGAACTAGAGCTTTTTATCTTCTGTGAAAATATTCACAAGTATGGTATTACTTTTTTCTATCTTCCACCGAAAAATTAGAATTGAACTTTAAATTCTTTATGTCTTTGTGAAATAAAGAACTGAAGTGTAAGATTTTTGTTTTCTCTGGAGAAATTAGAATTGAAGTGTGTTCTTTGGTAAAGTTCAGAAGAGAACTTGAACTTTTCTTCACTTCTTTGAGAAAATTTTAAATTGGACTAGAACTTTTTATCTTCTGGAAAATATTCACACGTAGGGTATTACTTTTTCTATATTCCACCGAAAAATTTAGAATTGAAATTGAAATTTCTTTAAGTCTTTGTGAAATAAAGAACTGAAGTGGAAGATTTTTATTTTCTCTGGAGAAATTAGAATTGAATTGTGTTCTTTGGTAAAATTCCGAAGAGAACTTGAACTTTTTTATCTTCAGTGAAAAATTTGGAACAGTATTTTAAATTTTTCATCTCTTCGAGTCAGATCTGAACTAAAGTGGAAAATTTTTATATTATTTGGAAAAATAGAAATGATCAATGACTAATTTTCTTTTTCATTGAGAAAATTCAGAAGAGAACTTGAACTTTCCTTCACTTCGTTGAGAAAATTTTAAATTGAACTAGAACTTTTTATCTTCCATGAAAATATTTCACAAGTATGGTATTACTTTTTCTATCTTCCACCGAAAAATTTAGAATTGAACTTTAAATTTCTTTATGTCTTTGTGAAATAAGGAACTGAAGTGGAAGATTTTTATTTTCTCTGTGAAATTAGAATTGAATTGTGTTCTTTGGTAAAATTCAGAAGAGAATTCTTCTTCACTTCGTTGAGAAAATTTTAAATTGAACTAGAACTTTTTATCTTCCGGGAAAATATTCACACGTATGGTATAACTTTTTCTATCTTCCACCAAAAAATTTAGAATTGAACTTTAAATTTTTTATGGGGAAATTAGAATTGAATTGTGTTCTTTGGTAAAATTCAGAATAGAACTCGAATATTCACGTTCAAAGTATAACTTTTCCTATCTTCTATGAAAAATTTGGAACAGAACTTTAAATTTCTTCATCTCTTTGAGAAAAAAATCTGAACTGAAGTGGAAATTTTTTATATTATTTTGGAAAATAGATTTGATCAATAACTTATTTCATTTTCATTGAGAAAATTCAGAATCGAAGTTGAACTTTTCTTCTTCCGGGAAAATATTTGCAACAGAACTTTATTTTTTTCTATTTTTTGAGAAAGGTCGGAATTGAATTTAAGAAAATTTAGAATTAAAGTAAAACTTTTTATCTTAATGGAAAATAATCATAATCATAGTATAACTTTTCCTATCTTCTAACGGTAAAAATTTAAAAGTGTCCAACTCAGAAAAGTCCGAAATAGTAATTTTACATATCCCAAATCATAATTTTCTGAAAGCACACACCAATGAAAGGCTAAGAAATCTAGCTCCGAAAAGCCTGAAATAGCAAACTACTCATCCCAAACTATTGGTTTCAGACAACAAACACCTATGATGGACTAAGAATCCTAGCTCTGAAAAGTCCAAATAGCAAACTACACATCCCAAATCATAATTTTCTGACAACACACACCTATGAAAGGCTAAGAAACCTAGCTAATAAAAAAGCCGGAAATAGCAAATTAACAAAAACCATCCCAAATCATAAGTTTCAGACAGCACTCACCTATGAAACGGCGAAGAAATCCAGCTCAAGAAAAGTCAAAAGTAGCAATCCACCCATCCCAAATCATAGGTTTCAGACAACACACACCAACGAAAGACTAAGAAATCTAGCGTAGAAAAGCCCGAAATAGTAATTAACATATCCCAAATCATAGGTTTCAGACAACATTCACCTATGAAAAGACTAAGAAACCTTAGCTCAGAAAAGCCTGAAATAGCAAACTACTCACCTCAATCCCAAACTAGAAGTTTCAGACAACAAAACGCCTATGATGGACTAAGAATCATAGCTCTGAAAAAAGTCCAATAGCAAACTACACATCCTAAATCTTAATTTTCTGACAACACATACCTATGAAAGGCTAAGAAATCTAGCTCAGAAAAGACAAAAAATAGCAAACCACTCATCCCAATCATACGTTTCAGTCAACACACACCTATGAAAGGCTAATAAATCCAGCTCAGAAAAGTCAAAAATAGCAAACTACATATCCCAAATTATAGTTTCAGTCAACAACACACACAAACGAAAGACTAAGAAACCTAGCTCAGAAAAGTCAAAAATAGCAAACTACTCATCCCAAACTATTGGTTTCAGACAAACATTCACCTACGAAATACTAGGAAACCTTAGCCCAGAAAAGCCTGAAAAATAGCAAACTACATATCCCAAATCATAATTTTCTGACAACACTTACCTATGAAAGGCTAAGAAAAACCTAGCTGAGAAAAGTCAAAATAGCAAACTACACATCCCAAATCATAGGTTTCAGTCAACACACACCTAGGAAAGGCTCAGAAATCCACCTCAGAAAAGTCCAAAAAGCAAACCACTCATCCCAAATCATAGGTTTCAGAACACCACACACCTATGAAAAGACTAAGAAATCCAACTCAGAAAAGCCCGAAATAGTAAATTTACATATCCCAAATCATAAGTTTCAGACAACATTCACCTACGAAAGACTAAGAAACCTTAGCTCAGAAAAGTCTGAAATAGCCAACTACTCATCCCAAACTCGAAGTTTCAGACAACAAACACCTATGAGTGACTAAGAATCCTAGCTCTGAAAAGTCCAAAAAGCAAACTACACCTCCCAAATCATAATTTTCTGAAAGCACACACCTATGAAAGGCTAAGAAATCTAGCTCAGAAAAGTCAAAAATAGCAAATTAAACCATTCCAAATCATAGGTTTCAGTCAACACACGCCAACGAAAGGCTAAGAAATCCAGCTCAGAAAAAGTCAAAAAAAATAGCAACCCAAACATCCCAAATCATAGGTTTCAGACACCACACACCTACGAAAGACTAAGAAATCTGGTTATGAAAAGTCGGAAATAGCAAATTACATATCCCAAATCATAAGTTTCAGTCAACACACACCTACGAAAGGCTAAGAAAACCTAGCTCATAAAAGCCTGAAATAGCAAACTACTCATCCCAAACTATTGGTTTCAGACAACATTCACCTACGAAATACTAGGAAACCTTAGCTCAGAAAAGCCTGAAATAGCAAACTAAAACATCCAAAATCATAATTTTCTGACAACACACACCTATAAAAGGCTAAGAAACCTAGCTCAGAAAAAGTCAAAAATAGCAAATTAACCATCCCAAATCATAGGTTTCAGACAAACACTCACCTATGAACGGCTAAGAAATCCAGCTCTGAAAAGTCCAAAAAGCAAACCACTCATCCAAATCATAGGTTTCAGTCAACATTTCAAATTTCTAGGAAACCCTTTTCCTACGTTAATCTCTTCATCTCATAAATGTTCCTAGCTACACTATTAAGGTTTCGTTAGAATATCAATTTATCTATCCGACTTAAAGCTCAGTGAAGCCGTATTTAAAAATAGAATTTCTATCTCTTTAGACTCCCGCATAATTCCAAGATAACAAGTGATGTCATTTATAATTCCTGACACTAAAGATCAAATGAAGCCCTATTTAAAAATAGAATATTAATTTTTCTCTCTGACCTAAAGAACGTTTATCCCTCAGACCTAAGATTAAAGAAGCCATAATGATTCTTAATTCCCCCTTTCGTGAATCAATACATTCCCCTAGCGACTATGTAGATCAATTTCTCAGGTTAGTTCGCCTAAAGATCAAAGAAGCCATGTTTGTTTCTTAATTCCCCTTTCGTAAATCAAAACATTCTCTCCCACCGATTATGTAAATCAATTTCTCAGGTTAGGTTCGCCTAAAGATCAAAGAAGCCATGTTTGTTTCTTAATTCCCCCTTCGTGAATCAATACATTCCCCCGCCGATTATGTAAATCAATTTCTCAGGTTAGACTAGCCAAACAACAAAGAAGCCATGTTTGTTTCTTAATTCCCCTTCGCGAATCAATAATTCCCCCTCCGATTATGTAAATCAAGTTCTCAGGTTAGGTTCGCCTAAAGATCGAAGAAACCATAATGTTTCTTAATTCCCCCTTCGTGAATCAATAATTTCCCCCCCGATTATGTAAATCAAATTCTCAGGTTAGGTTAGCCTGAAGATCAAAGAAGCCATGATTGTTTCTTAATTCCCCCCTTTCGTAAATCAATACATTCTCCCCACCGATTATGTAAATCAATTTCTCAGGTTAGGTTAGCCAAACAATCTCATAACATTCGTGTCGAGCATGTACATTCTCACTGACAACGAACAGACATAAAAACAGACATAAAATTGCTGTTGACATCCATAAATGTGAGAAAGTTTCCTGTTTTTTCATTCTCACTGACAACGAACATACATAAAACAGACATGAATTGCTGTTGACATCCATGAAAAAACATCAAATAAATTGACCAACACCCATAACCATCCAAGAAAACAACCATCAAAGTGAGAAAATTCATGTTTTTTTAAGTGAGAAAATTCCTGTTTTTTTTTTGATTCTCACTGACAAAAACAGACATAAAAACATGCATAAATTATGTAAAAAAGTTGTAGGTGGCAGCAGGGGTGAGTCCTGGGATCAATAGGGGCCATTCTACTAATGTCCAAATATATACCCTGAATCGGAATATATTGGGGTAGGGAAGGTTCTAAAATTCATCCTAAAAAAGAAGTTAAATTATAGTTTCCTTTAAAAAAACTATTTTTACAACTTTTGGGGGAGTTTTATCTTTGAAACTATCTAAAAGTTGCTAATTCTTATACCCCCCTCCATTATAAAACCCTCGAAATGTTAATAAATATAGGCATGAAAGCACACTCCCACTATAATTAGACAGAAAAAAGCTCGTTAAGACAGCTTATAGGCCTAAATTTATATCAAATGACAGTTTCAAAAGCTAGCCTAGTAGAAATAAAATGCGATCAGATAAAAAAAAATGCTAGCTGGTTTATACTTAACATAGACTTCATGTAAATAATTTCTTAGACCACAATGCTTTCCATTTACAAAAATTAAACAAGAAAAACGGGTTTTAATTTCTATAAAGTAGTGAATACAAAACACTTAATTAAACAAAAATACTCCGAATATTTCGGGCCCACATCCGGGAGCTTTCTCAACGAAAAAAAAAATTCTTACATCAACATAAAAAACATACTAAACAAACAAAAGAAAAAATATAAATAAATAGGAAAGAAAAACTCACATATTAAATAAACAATTCCATTCACTGGCGTATAAACAAAATCGAATGCTTATATTGATCGGAACACGCCTTCTCACAGAATATAAATGGAAATCTATCAAAAAATGAGAATATATTTATACTTAAACTAAAACAAAAAAGGTCAGCTAACCCCCCGGCCCCATAACCCCTAAATAGATCTCACAGGTTCATCACCCAATGTTTGAATTATAAATTGAACAGATTCGTTTGCTTGCAAGCTTAGCTGCAGTTCGTTTACCTTTCCCAGCATTTAACCCAGTCTGACCTTTGTCCGCAAGGTCATCATTCGTATCCGAACTATTATCAAAAATAGTACTGGTTGAAAATTTTACCTGCTTTTTAATTAAGCTATTATAAATCGAATTGATCCTAAAATCCCCTTCATCTCTATTGATACTAATACCCCCATATATTATCTTTTTTATTTCTATAATTTCCCTGAAGCTTTGTAAAAGTCCTACAGGCGTATCGACTATTTTTGTTTTATCAAATAAAATACTCTGATGAGGAAAATTATAAAGATGTTCTGCAACAGCTGACTCAAACGTTTCTGTGTGTTTTGTTTTTTTGTTTTAGAGAGCAATCTATGGCATTCTTGTGTTGCTGTAGCCTATTTTCTAAAATCTGTTGTGTTCTTCCCACATAAATTTACCACAAGAGCATGGAATTTTTGTATACTCCCTTTTGCAAATTTCTCGGTACCTTGTCTTTCCCTTTATTTAACAACGAGCTTATATTTTGTCCTGATTTAAATGCTGTATTTATATTATGTTTTTTTAATTTGCAAAAGGGAGTATACAAAATTCCATGCTCTTGTGGTGAATTTTATGTGGGAAGAACATTATAATAGTTTAATTAAAAAGCAGGTAAAATTTTCAACCAGTACTATTTTTGATAATAGTTCGGATACGAATGATGACCTTGCGGACCAAGGTCAGACTGGGTTAAATGCTGGGAAAGGTAAACGAACTGCAGCTAAGCTTGCAAGCAAACGAATCTGTTCAATTTAAACATTGGGTGATGAACCTGTGAGATTTTTTTTTTGGTTTTTTCCGTTCAGAAAGGCTCCCGGCTGTGGGGGGCCTAAATATTCGGAGTATTTTTGTTTAATTAAGTGTTTTGTATTCACTGCTTTATAGAAATTAAAACCCGTTTTTCTTGTTTAATTTTTTATAGATTTCATGCAACCCCATCCCCCTAATGTGCAAATATATACCCTGAATTGTAATATATTGGGGAAGGGGGCTAAAATTCATCCTTAAAAAGAAATTTAAATTATAGTTTCCTTTAAAAAAAACTATTTTTACAACTTTTGGGGGAGTTTTGTCTTTGAAACTATCTAAAAGTCGCTAATTCTTATATCCCCCCTCCATCTTAAAAACCCTCGAAATGTTAATAAATATAGGCATGAAACCACATTCCCAGTATAATTAGACAGAAAAAGCACGTAAGACAGCTTATAGGCCTAAATTTATATCAAATGACAGTTTCAAAAGCTAGCCTAGTAGAAATAAATGCGATCAGATAAAAAAAAGTGCTAGCTGGTTTACACTTAACATAGACTTCATGCAACCCCAGCCCCCTAATGTGCAAATATATACCCTGAAATTGGAATATATCGGGGTGGGGGGCCTAAAATTCATCCTTAAAAAGAAATTAAATTATAGTTTCCTTTAAAAAAACATTTTTACAATTTTTGGGGGAGTTTTATCTTTGAAACTATCTAAAAGTTGATAATTCTTATACCCCCCCCCTCCATTATAAAACCTCGAAATGTTAATAAATATAGACCTGAAAGCACATTCACACTATAATTAGATAGAAAAATCTCTTTAAGACAGCTTATAGTCCTAAATTTATATCAAATGGGGACAGTTTTCAAAAAGCTATCCTAGTAGAAATAAATGCGATCAGATAAAATAAAATGCTAGCTGGCTTACACTTAACATAGACTTCATGCAACCCCATCTCCCTAATGTGCAAATATATACCCTGAATTGGAATATATTGGGGTGGGGGCTAAAATTCATCCTTAAAAAGAAATTAAATTATAGTTTCCTTTAAAAAATCATTTTTACAACTTTTGGGGGAGTTTTTATCTTTGAAACTGTGTAAAAGTTGCTAATTCTTATACCCCCCCCCTCCATTATAAAACCCTTGAAATGTTAATAAATATAGGCATGAAAGCACATTCCCACTATAATTAGACAGAAAAAAGCTCGTTAAGACAGCTCATAGGCCTAAATTTATATCAAATGACAGTTTCAAAAGCTAGTCTAGTAGAAATAAATGCGATCAGATAAAATAAAATGCCAGCTGGCTTACACTTAACATAGACTTCATGCAACCCCATCCCCCTAATGTGCAAATATATACCCTGAATTGGAATATATTGGAGTGGGGGCTAAAATTCATCCTTAAAAACAAATTAAATTATAGTTTCCTTTAAAAAACCATTTTTATAACTTTTGGGAGAGTTTTATCTTTGAAAACTATCTAAAAGTTGCTATTTCTTATACCCCCCAACCATTATAAAACCCTCGAAATGCTAATAAATACAGGCATGAAAGCACATTCCCACTATAATGAGAGAGAAAAAGCTCGTTAAGACAGCTCATAAGCCTAAATTTATATCAAATGACAGTTTCAAAAGCTAGCCTAGTAGAAATAAATGCGATCAGATAAAAAAAAAATGCTAGCTGGTTTACACTTAACATAGACTTCATGCAACCCCATCCCCCTAATGTGCAAATATATACCCTGAATTGGAATATATTGGGGTGGGGGGCTAAAATTCATTCTTAAAAAGAAATTAATTATAGTTTTCCTTTAAAAAAAATCATTTTTACAACTTTTGGGGAGTTTTATCTTTGAAACTATCTAAAAATTGATAATTATTATGCCCCCCTCCTTTATAAAACCCTCGAAATGCTAATAAATATAGGCCTGAAAGCACATTCACACAATAATTAGACAGAAAAATAACTTTAAGACAGCTTATAGTCCTAAATTTATATCAAATGACAGTTTCAATAGCTAGCCTAGTAGAAATAAATGCGATGAGATAAAAAAAAAAAAAGGCTAACTGGTTTAAACTTAATACAGACTTCATGCAACCCCATCCCCCTAATGTGCAAATATATACCCTGAATTGGAATATATTGGGCTGGGGGGCAAAAATTCATCCTTAAAAAGAAATTAAATTATAGTTTCCTTTAAAAAACCATTTTTACAACTTTTGGGGGAGTTTTATCTTTGAAACTATCTAAAAGTTGCTAATTCTTATACCCCCCCCCTCCATTATAAAACCCTTCAAATGTTATCAATATAGGCATGAAAGCCTATTCCCACTATAATTAGACAGACGAAAAAGCTTGTTAAGACAGCTCATAGGCCTAAATTTATATCAAATGACAATTTCAAAAGCTAGCCTAGTAGAAATAAATGCGATCAGATAAAATAAAATGCCAGCTGGCTTACACTTAACATAGACTTCATGCAACCCCATCCCCCTAATATGCAAATATATACCCTGAATTGGAATATATTGGGGGGGGGGGGGCAAAAATTCATCCTTAAAAACAAATTAAATTATAGTTTCCTTTAAAAAACCATTTTTACAACTCTTGGGGAGTTTTATCTTTGAAAACTATCTAAAAATTGGTAATTCTTATACCCCCCCCTCCATTATAAAACCCTCGAAATGTTAATAAATATAGACCTGAAAGCACATTCACACTATAATTAGACAGAAAAAGCTCGTTAAGATAGCCTATAGGCCTAAATTTAAATCAAATGACAGTTTCAAATGCTAGCCTAGTAGAAATAAATGCGATCATATATATATATATATATATATATATATATATATATATATATATATATATATATATATATATATATATATATATATATATATATTATATATATATATATATATATATATATATATATATATATATATATATATATATTATATATATATACTATATATATATATATATATATATATATTATATATATATATATATATATATATATATATATATATATATATATACATATATATATATATATATATATATATATATATATATATATATATCTATATATATATATATATATATATATATATATATATATATATATATATATATATATATATATATTATATATATATATATATATATATATATATATATATATATATATATATTTGGAAAGAGCATAAAAAAAGGCATCGAGTGCTATATCCACTTAAGTCAATAATATGATTTGGTAAAAATTTACAATATAAATATCTCAATTAATTATTTATAAACAGAACTTACATTATAAATTTGCGTTGCAATAACATCTAAAACATCCATTGTATTTAATGTTTGCTCCATAATGCTTTGAAAAAACGAGCTGTTATTTTAGCCTTGAAACGCAAACAATATAAGCAAAGTCTCAATGTGGGATTGTGACATCACTGATAACACGATACTTTGATTTCGACAACATACGGTTACATAAATTCAAGGTAAATTCATTGGAGGTGAATGATCATGTCCCGGTTGTATTCACTAAGCGTGTTGCGTCACTCCCGTTAGTAGAGAAATACCCATATATGGACTCCCTTCAGTGCTATAAGGGCTTCTTCTACTACCCACCATTTCTCCAAACACATCCAGTCAAAATTTTGAGACAGCCCATTTTGTTCATGTAGTTGAAACTTCTGGAAATTAGGTCTTTGAGGATGACATCCCCCACAGCCCTCAGGGCAAGGGTTGTAAGTTATGCCCTGGGGGCATGTAAAGTTTTTTTTATAGAAAGCGTTATCGTAGAAACTTCAAAAAGACTCATTTGATGGGAAATTGAAATGGCTCTAGTGCCCTATTTAACAGTCGAAAGTGATTGGAAGGCAACTAACACCCCTTCCACGTCCTCTTGAAGATAGCCATTTTGCTCAAAGTAGTTGAAAGGTCCAGAAATTATATCCAAGAGAATGACACTCCCCCCACAGCGCTTAGGGTAATGGTTGTTAGTTAGCCCTGGGGGCATAAAAGGTTTTTTATTGAAAGCTTTGTCATAGAAACTTGAAAAAGTGCTCATTCGATTGCAAATTCAAAGGGCTTGTGCCCTTTTTAATAGTCTAAAGTGATTGAAGGATAACTAACACCCCTCTCACACCCACCATCTCAACAAAAACATCAAAATTTGGGATAACAATTTTGTTCGACGTAGTTAAAAAGTCTGGAAATTATGTTTTTGAGGATGACACTTCCCCACAGCCCTCAGGGCAATGGTTGTAAGTTATGCCCTGGGGGGCATATAAGTTTTTTTTTATAGAAAGCGTTGTCGTAAAAACTTCAAAAAGGAATCATTCGATTGGAAATTGAAACGGCTAGTGCCCTTTTAATAGTCGAAAGTGACTGGATGGCAAGTAACCCCCCTCTCACGCCCACCATTTCCCCAAACACATCCAATCAAAATTTTTGAAATTTTGAGATTACTATTTTCTTCAAAATAGTTAGGAAATTAGGTCTTTGAGGATGACAACCCCCCCCCCACCCTCAGGGCAATGGTTGTAAGTTATGCCCTGGGGGCCTATAAGGTTTTTTGTTGAAAGCGTTGTCGTAGAAACTTCAAAAGGGCTCATTCGATCGGAAATTGAAAGGGCTAGTGCTTTTTTTAATAGTTGAAAGTAATCAGAGAGCAACTAACTTCCCTCCCACGCTCACCATTTTCCCAAACACATCCAATCAAAATTTTCAGATAGCAGTTTCGTTTAACGTAGTTGAAAGTTCTAGAAACTAGGTCTTTGAGGATGACAACCCCCTCACACCCTTAGGGGATGTGTTGCAATTTATGCCCTGGGGGCATATAAGGTGTTTATAGAAAGCGTTGTCGTAGAAACTCAAAAAGTGCTCATTCGATTGGAAATTGAAAGGGATAGTGCCCGTTTTTAATAGTTGAAAGTGATTGGAAGGCTTGATATTTTTATAGTAAAGATCGATGTGGGTAACAGTGTAAAGCTTAACTTGTTTTAGAAATCTCCTCTTTTCTTTTTTTTTAAATTGTCACCTGTCCAATGTCGAACGCCTGCCCCAACTTAGAAAAATTCAGTTAAGGCCCTTACTTCACTTTATTCAAAACTTCTCTTTTCCTTATAAGGTAATGGACAGGCCTTCACCAATTTTGAAAAAAAAGTCCATTTCGAATATGTATTCCTATAATCCCGATGTCCTATTTAATAGTTTAGAATAGCATTAACCTTAACTTGTTTCAAAAATCTCTTCTTCTCTCCGTTCAAAAATTAACGCCTGTCCAATGCCGAACGCCTGTCCATGCCTTAGAAAAATTTAGTTAAGGCCCTTAATTCACTTTATTCGAAACTTTTCTTTCCTTATCAGGTAGTGGACAGGCCTTCAACAATTTTGAAAAAAAGTCCATTTCAAACAGGTATTCCTAGAATCCCGATGTCTCGTGTAATAAATTAGAACAGTATAAACCTTAACTTGTTCTAAAATTTCTTCTTCTCTCCGTTTAAAAATTGTCTCTAATCTAATGTTGAACGCCTGTCAATGCCTTAGAAAAGTTTAGGTAAGGACCTTACTTCGCTTTACTCGAAACTTTTCTTTTCCTTATATGGTAGTCGACAGACCTTCAACAATTTTGAAAAAAGGTCCATTCCGAATAGATATTCCCATAATCCCGATATCCCATGTAATAGTTAGAACAGCATAAACCTTAAATTGTTTTAAAATCTCTTCTTCTTTCCGTTTAAAAATTAATCAAATTTTTTTTTCCACAAAATAAGTTTTTCAGCAAAAAGTAAAGAACTCCATCAAACCAAAAATGAACGAAAAATAGAATCAAACAATCTACCAAGCATACAACAACCAGAAATCAGTATCAACTAATAAACGAAACCCAAAACGAACAGAAATTAAAATAGATAACAGAGTTAAACTCGAAACGAGCAGAGATTAATAGAAAATGTTGTTATGGCCCTTACTTCACTTTATTAAAAACTGTTCTTTTTCTTATAAGGTAATGGACAGGCCTTATACAATTTTGAAAAAAGGTCAATATCGAATATGTATTCCCATAATCCCGATATCCCATGTAATAGTTAGAACAGCATAAACCTTAAATGTTTTAAAATCTCTTCTTCTTTCCGTTAAAAATTAATTAAATTTTTTTTCCACAAAATAAGTTTTTCAGCAAAAAGTAAAGAACTCCATCAAACCAAAAATGAACGAAAATAGAATCAAACAATCTACCAAGCATACAACTACCACAAATTATTATCAATAAATAAATGAAACGCAAAACTAACAGAAATTAAAATAGATAACAGAGTTAAACTCGAAACGAGCAGAGATTAATAGAAAATGTTGTTATGGCCCTTACTTCACTTTATTAAAAACTGTTCTTTTCCTTATAAGGTAATGGACAGGCCTTATACAATTTTGAAAAAAGGTCAATTTCGAATAGGTATTTCTAGAATTCCGATGTTCCATGGAATATTTAGAACTGTATAAACCTTAACTTGTTCTAAAAACTCTTCCCCTCCCATATCAAAACTGACGAACGCCTGTCCACTGCTTATCAAACTTTGGTTAAGGCCCCTTACTTCACTTTATTTAATACAGTAGAGAGTAAATGCTCTACTATGTGTGTACAAATAGGCTCTGCATGTATGGCTCTACATTAATTTCCCAAATAGCACACTCGATAACGTCTTTTCTTTTTTTTTTATTGCTCTACTGTGTGTTTGCCCGAAATTGGTAACTTGATCTTAGGTTTCCTTGGGCGTGCTTAATGTCGTGTGTTCTTAATGTCCAATCATAATTTATAAAGAGGAAAGGCTTCTTGGCTGACATCCGAAGCAACGACAAGCCAAGCCTCTCTGCTTCTAGCAGGGACCATTGACACCATCATGTGTGTCTTCCATTCTTAGCAGTTACACTCTCAGGGAGGATCATCCCACTTGGGGCACGATATCACCAAGTAATTTATCCCGTTACTGGGGGTGAATATTAACGTCTTTAGGACATGTCCACCCCCTGGTAGGCCACGCAAAGTCACTATCAGAGGGGCTTACGTCGTCCTCTGTCTGTATTTATCCCTATATAAGGGTGCACAGGCCATTCAGAACCCCCATAGAATGGATCCACCCTTGTCCGTGCTCTCTTATTTGATATTCGAAGGTAACCTGTATATCTGAAGGACTTTTCATCGATACGCTATCTGGGGATGCCCCTGAGTTACTAGGTTAAGCACATGAAAAGTTACTCAGGATTTATTTCTCAAAGACCATTCATTTCTTATAAAAATTTCTTCAATTTTAGGTATTTGCAACAATATTTACAACAATTTATAATCTACAATTTTTTTCATTATTCCGATTTGTAAATAATCATAATACAAATAAATCAGCAAGGGCACACCCAGTATTTTTGGGAGAGAGGGGGGAGGATAATGAGAAATTAAAAAAAAACATCAAAATTTGCTTATATTTTTTTTTATCACGTTTTGTTGAGTTAGACTAATTTTTTTTTGAGGTTCAAACCCCGTGTCTCCGCCTGGATATGGCCCCTGAAAATCAGTAAACTTTGTAAGGTGCTACGATTACATAAAATTTTGACGTAATTTTTTCGAAATTTTATGCCTAATTCAATAAGCTCATTGCATTTAATTTTTGTGATTTCATCTCACAGACACTTCCGCTATTACTGACGATTTTGGATCCAAATAATCGTCATTTTGAACGGTCTTTTTAATGGTAACGAAATACTTAGTAATTTTCCAAAAAAAATTTGCTATGGTGCACAGTTAACACGTATTTGATCAATCGGTGATGAATACATTTTGTCAATTTTTTTCAATTTTGAGGTTTAGTCATATTGTTAATACAACATGAATCAATTGTTGATGAGATATAATTGATAAACTTACAAAAAACCTCAAAAAATTGAAATCCTCCTAAATAACTGTGAATAGTCCTCAAACCCAATTATAGTCATACTTGTGGATAATATCAAAATTATGTCTGACCCCAACGTCTAGCAATATTTTTTTTACTCTTTGCACAAATAATCGCCATTTTGAACGTTCTCTCTAATGGTAACGTAATACTTAGTAATTTTTTCAAAAAAAAAAATGTCCTATGATGCTGTTACTACAAATTTGATGAACTGCCGATGACCACATTTTTGTCATTTTGAGGTTTTATCATATTGTTAATACAACATGAATAAATTGTTTATGAGATTTAATTGATGAACTTAAGAAACCATAAAAAGTCGAAATCCTCCTAAATAATTGTGAATAGTCCTCAAACCTAATTATAGTCGTATCCACAAGTATAACTTGTGGATAATATCAAAATTATGCCTGACCCCAACGCATAGCAATATTTTTTTTTTTTTACTCTTTGCGCCAAATTGCGATGGTTTACCCAAGTTTTAGGCAACAAACGAGTCGTCAATGATAAATTATTACAGAGATTGATTCAATCCAATAAAATCAAATAAAATGTTTTATTTAAATGCAAGGGTTATGTCAGAGCCAAAGGAAAGGGCCAAGGACCGTATTGTAATCGTAACGGTTATTATCTTCAGAAAGAGTATTGGGCAGTAAATCGAATGGTATATTTTTGTTGCATTTTGGCCTTTCTGTTGGATTAACATTTGCCCCACGGAAAATGTAATCAGCATTGTCAATTCATGAAAATGTAGGTGGGGCGGGAAATATAGTCTAAAATTTGAGTCATTTTTTTCGATTGTCAATGAGAGCACTTTGCAACTGAAAAATTAACTACAGTGCCCCTTTCCGACTCAAATATGGGCAAAAAAGCCAAAGCAAGGTGAAAAATTGGATCAAAAGGGGCAATTTCCTAGCCGTGGTGCCACTCCCAAATCCAATACATCCGGGGCAACTGCCCAGGACCTCCCCACCTAGGAAACGGCTCTGTATGACTTTAATTAGGTTTGAGAACCATTTACTATTATTTTATAAGATTTCAATTTGTTGGTAGTTTTGTAAGTTTTTCAGCTTATTGATCAGCTTAATGATCGGTCTTAAATTGGCTGTAAGCGAAAATGTGTGGAAGGGCTTTCAAAGGTATAAGCATTTTCTACATAAAACATAATTTCAGGGTCATCAATAGGGGGGGGGGTCATTTCCCGTAGATTCTCCCGCCCTCTATAATGTTTAAAATACCGTTTGTACCTCTTCCAGCATTTTTGTGAATTGACAGCCGCTGCATAATTTGCCCCTTCCCGACAAGCAGAAAATTTTACATGGTAATAATAATATTAATGTAACATTTTGTGGTTTTCGTATAATCAATATAAGTAGTGTAGCTATAACAGTTTCAGGAGGGCAGGTAACCAATCATTCCAGGAGGGCAGTACCCATACCATACAAGCAGACAGTGCTCCTTTGTAGTGTGAATTAAAGGAAGCGCACGATACTTCCTTTTTATGTCAATCTAAGTTACTGTATGAATTAAAGAGACAATACAGGTATATGGATGTTTTATGTTTATGGATTTTTATTGTTGTATTGGTGTTATATTTGATGTTTTATTGTATGGGAGTCTGATTGTTATTACAGAGATGGTTTTGATATATGGTTGAATATGTGTGTTACTTATGATTGATTTTACGAATTTTTGTATAGTTGGTGTGTTATTTAATATTTTTTTGTATGGTTGTTTTATTGTATGGATATATGGTTTTAATAGTTTTTTTTTCAGGCTGGTATGGATGTTTTAAGGTTAGACATGATTCTTCTATCTATGGTTGTTTTTTTATGTTGTAATTATAATCAACATACTATGAACATTCGTGCAGTTCATAGTACAACGATTTTGTATTAAATTGCATGTTTCTGATAGAGTCATGGCTGTTCACATATCATGCATACATCGATGGTTGTTTTCATGGTATGGTTGAATGAAGTTGATGGCTATGAATTCTGTCTATTTTATTGTACTCTAATGATGATATTTTTTTTTTACAACGATACGATTTTTTACATTCTAAGTATCTTGCCATTGATTTTTATGAAATTTGTGTCTGATATAGGAATCGAACGTGAGACCCGTGATTTCCTAAGGTAAAAGAACGACACCTTAATCGACTGAACCAACATATTATGATTTTAGAAATACATCCAGTGTATTGTTTCTGGGACATTGCCCGACTGATGTTAAGCGTCACAATATCGTAACAAGTTCATTCCATTGAACTGGAACAAGCTCAAGCAAATTTGATTTATCAATTGGATTTTTGATAGGTGTTTAAAAGTGATCTGTTTCGGGGCATTTTTATGGCATCTTCGTGAGAATATACATACCACGATGATTTGAGATGCATACTAGACAATTTCTTCTGATGCTTGGGGCCCCAAGTCCTACCCTATCCCTAAACCTTATCCCTCCACCCCCTTCACCCCTCCCTCCCCTCCTTTTACCCCCCCTCCTTCCCTCCTTTTACCCCCCCCCCCCTCCCCCCCATCCTTTTTATATTCAGCCTTGAACACGGGTATAAAAACTCTGATGATGAGTTATTTTCTCAGTTCAAAAAAAACAATCCTTAGAAATCCTTGGAAATCTAGTAGTGAGGTGATTATGAGTATGAACCATCAAGGACCGTAAGCACCATTGACCCTAACCACCAACGACCTCAACCTCAGAGGCCTCCCCAAACCCCCCCTCCCACTATTCCCCAACCCTACACGCCCTCCAACCCCCTCCTTCCCTACTTTTGCCCCCCCCCCTCAAGACCCCCCAACTTTTTTTTTAACATGGTATTTTTTTTAACTTTTTTTCTGTTTTTTACAGGTCTTAGAATGACATGAAACATACTTAAAACATAAAAAATCACATTTAATATTTTCCAAATTCAAAATGAGAATAATATAGAAATGTTAGTCGTGACTTTTACTAATAGAAAAAGATTGTTTGTAATAATACTTTTTTTTACTTATTTTTTTAACTTAAGACAAGACAGGTAGGAAATTACTATATCAAATAAAGAGACAAGACAGGTAGGACATTACTGCATCAACTAAAGAGATATGACAGGTAAGGTTTAGTTTCAGTTAAGAGTTTTAGCTTAGAGTTTAAGCCTAGAGTCTTAGCTTAGAGTTTTTAGTTAAGAGATTTAGTTTAGAGTTATAGTTTAGTTTAATTTTAGTTAAGAGTTTTAGCTTGGAGTTTTAGCCTAGAGTCTTAGCTTAGAGTTTTTAGTTACACTTATAGTTTATTTTAGTTTCAGTTAAGAGTTTTAGTTTAGAGTTATAGTTTGGTTTAGTTTTTTAGTTGAGATTTTTAGCTTAGAGTTTTAGCCTAGAATCTTAGCTTAGAGTTTTAGTTAAAATTATAGTTTAGTTTAGTTTCAGCTATGAGTTTTAGTTTAGAGTTAGAGTTTAGTTTAGTTTTACTTAAGAGTTTTAGTTTGGAGTTTTAGCCTAGAGTCATAGCTTAGAGTTTTTAGTTACACTTATAGTTTAGTTTAGTTTCAGTTAAGAGTTTTAGTTTAGAGTTGTAGTTTAGTTTTAGTTAAGAGTTTTTAGTTTAGAGTTTAGAATTTTAGCTTAGAGTCTTATCTTAGAGTTCTAGTATAGTTTTAGTTAAGAGTTTTAGTTTAGAGTTTAGAGCTTTAGCTTAGAGTTTTATCTTAGAGTTTTAGTTAGAGCTTATAGTTTAGTTTAGTTTTTAGTTAAGAGTTGTAGTTTAGTTTGAGTTAAGAGTTTAGTTTAGAGTCTTAGCATGGAGTTTCAGTTAGAGTTATAATTTAGTTTAGTTTTAGTTAAGAGTTTTAATTTAGAGTTTAGAGTATTAGCTTAGAGTCATAGCTTAGAGTTTTAGTTAGAGTTATAGTTTAGTTTAGTTTCAATTAAGAGTTTTAGTATAGAGTTGTAGTTTAGTTTCGTTAAGAGTTTTAGTTTAGAGTTTTACTTTAGAGTCTTAGCTTAGAGTCTTAGTTAGAGTTATAGTTTAGTTTAGTTTTAGTTTAGAGTTGTATATAGTTTTAGTTAAGAGTTTTAGTTTAGTGTTTAGAGTTTTAGTTTAGAGTCTCAGCTTAGAGTTTTAGTTAGAGTTATAGTTTAGTTTAGTTAATAGTTTAGTTTAGAGTTGCAGTTTAGTTAAGAGTTTTAGTTAAGAGTTTAGAGTTTCAGTGAGTCTTAGCTTAGAGTTTTTAGTTTAGAGTCTTAGTTTGGAGTTTTAGCTAGAGTTATAGTTTAGTTTTAGTTAAGAGTTTTTTAGTTTCGAGTTTTAGTTTAGAATCTTGGCTTAAAGTTTTAGTTATAGTTATAGTTTAGTTTAGTTTTAGTTAATAATTTTAGTTTCAGATAAGGGTTTTAGTTTCGAGTTTAGAGTTTTAGTTAGAGTTATAATTTAGTTTAGTTTTAGTTTAGAGTCTAGAGTTTTAATTTAGAGTGTTAGCTTAGAGTTTTAGTTAGAGTTATAGTTTAGTTTAGTTTTAGTTAAGAGCTTTAGTTTAGACTTGTAGTTTAGTTTTAGTTAAGAGTTTTAGTTTAGAGTTGTAGTTTTAGTTTAGTTAAGAGTTTTAGTTTAGAGTTTAGAGTATTAGCTTAGAGTCTTAGCTTAGAGTTTTAGTTAGTTATAGTTTAGTTTACTTTCAGTTAAGAGTTTTAGTTTAGAGCTGTAGTTTAGTTTTAGATAAGAGTTTTAGTTTAGAGTTTAGAGTTTTAGCATAGGGTTTTTAGCTTAAAATTTTAGTTAGAGTTATAGTCTAGTTTAGTTTTAGTTAGAGTTGTAGTTTAGTTAAAAGTTCTAGTTTAGAGTTTTAGTTAGAGCTATAGTTTGCTTTAGTTTTAGTTAAGAGTTTTAGTTTAGAGTTATAGTTTAGTTTTAGTTAAGAGTTTTAGTTTAGAGGTTACAGTATTATCTTAGAGTCTTAGCTTAGAGTTTTAGTTAGAGTTATAGTTTAGTTTAGTTTTAGTTAAGAGTTTTAGTTTATAGTTGTTGTTTAGTTTTAGATAAGAGTTGTAGTTTAGAGTTTAGAGTTTTATTTTAGAGTCTTAGCTTAGAGTTTTAGTAGAGGTATAGTTTAGTTTAGTTTTAGTTCAGAGTTTTAGTTTAGAGTTTTAGCTTGGAGTTTTAGTTTAGAGTCTTAGCTTAGAGTTTTAGTTAGAGTTATAGTTTTAGTTTAGTTTTAGTTAAGAGTTTTAGTTTAGAGTTACAGTTTAGTTAAGAGTTTTAATTTAGAGTTTGGAGTTTTAGTTAGAGTTATAGTATAGTATAGTTTTAGTTTAGAGTCTAGATTTCTAGTTTAGAGTGCTAGCTTAGAGTTTTAGTTAGAGTTATAGTTTAGTTTAGTTTTCGTTAAGAGTTCCAATTTATACTTGTAGTTTAGTTTTAGTTAAGAGTTTTAGTTTAGAGTTGTAGTTTAGTTTTATTCAGAGTTTTAGTTTAGAGTCTTAGCTTAGAGTTTTAGTTAGAGTTATAGTTTAGTTTAGTTTTAGTTAAGAATTTTAGTTTAGAGTTGTTGTTTAGTTTTAGATAAGAGTTTTAGTTTAGAGTTTTGAGTTTTAGTTAGAGTTATAGTTTAGATTAGTTTTAGTTTAGGGTCTAGAGTTTTAGTTTAGAGTGTTAGCTTAGAGTTTTAATTTAGACTTGTAGTTTAGTTTTAGTTAAGAGTTTTAGTTTAGAGTTGTAGTTTAGTTTTAGTTAAGAGTTTTAGTTAAGGATTTTAGCTTAGAGTTTAGAGTCTTAGCTTAGAGTTTTAGTTAGAGTTATAGTTTTAGTTTAGTTTTAGTTATGATTTTTTTAGTTTAGAGTTTAGAGTTTTACTTTAGCGTCTTAACTTAGAGTGGGTTTTATTCATTTTTAAGGTTAATTTAGGCTAGGTTACGCACTCGTGCGTAACTCTAAACTCTAAACTAAAACTCTAAACTCTAAACTAAAACTCTTAACTAAAACTAAACTAAAACTCTAACTAAAACTCTAAGCTAAGACTCTAAACTCTAAGCTAAAATCCTAATCTAAAACTCTTAACTAAAACTAAACTACAACTCTAAACTAAAACTCTTAACTAAAACTAAACTAAAAGTCTAAATTAAAACTCTAAGCTAACCCTCTAAACTAAAAACTCTAGACTCTAAACTAAAATTAAACTAAACTATAACTCTAACTAAAACTCCAAATTCTAAACTAAAACTCTTACCTAAAACTAAACAACAACTCTAAACTAAAACTCTTAACCACCAAAACTAAGCTAAACTATAACTCTAACTAAAACTCTCAGCTAAGACTCTAAGCTAATACTCTAAACTCTAAACTAAAACTTTTAACTAAAACTAAACTATAACTCTAAACTAAAACTCTTAACTAAAACTAAAGTAAACTATAGCTCTAACTGAAACTCTAAATTAGAACTGTGAACTAAACTACAACTCTAACTAAAACTAAACTAAACTATAACTCTAACTAAAATTCTAAGCTATAACCCTATACTAAAACTCTAAACTCTAAACTAAAACTCTTAACTAAAACTAAACTACAGCTCTAAACTAAAACTCTTAACTGAAAGTAAACTAAACTATAACCCTAACTAAAACTCTAAGCTAAGACTCTAAGCTAATACTCTAAACTAAAACTCTTAACTAAAACTAAACTACAACTCTGACTAAAACTCCAAGCTAAGACTCTAAACTAAAACTCTTAACTAAACTACAACTCTAAACTAAACTATAACTCTAAGCTAAGACTCTAAACTAAAACTCTAAACTCTAAACAAAAACTCTTAACTAAAACTAAACTACAGCTCTAAACTAAACTAAAACTAAACTATAACTCTAACTAAAACTCTAAGCTAAGACTCTATAGTAAAAAAACTCTAAACTAAAACTCTTAACTAAAACTAAACGACAACTCTAAACTAAAACTCTTAACTGAAACTAAACTATAACTCTAACTAAAACTCTAAGCTATGACTCTAAGCTAATACTCTAAACTCTAAACTAAAAACTCTTAACTAAAACTAAACTATAAGTCTAAACTAAAACTATTGACTAAAACTAAACTAAATTATAACTCTAACTGAAACTCTAAGCTAAGACTCTAAACTAAAAACTCTTAACTAAAACTAAACTACTACTCTCAACTAAAAACTAAACTACAAACTCTAACTAAAACTCTAAGATAAGACTCTAAGCTAAAGCTCTAAACTCTAAACTAAAACTCTTAACAAAAAACTATACTAGAACTCTAAGATAAGACTCTAAGCTAAAACTCTAAACTCTAAACTAAAACTCTTAACTAAAACTAAACTACAACTCTAAACTAAAACTCTTAAGTAAAACTAAACTAAAAACTCTAACTCTAAACTAAAAACTCTTAACTGAAACTAAACTAAACTAAAAGTGTAACTAAAAACTCTAATCTAAGACTCTAGGCTAAGACTCTAAGCTAAAACCTCTCAATTAAAACTAAATCAAACTATAGTTCTAAACTAAAACTCTTAAACTGAAACTAAACTAAACTATAAGTGTAACTAAAAACTCTAAGCTAAGACTCTAGGCTAAATTTCCAAGCTAAAACTCTTAAATAAAACTACACCAAACTATAACTCTTAACTAAAAAACTCTAAGCTAAGACTCTAGGCTTAAACTCTAAGCTAAAACTCTTAACTAAAACTAAACCAAACTATAACTCCAAACTAAAACTCTTAACTAAAACTAAAGTAAAAACTATAGCTCTAACTAAAACTCTAAACTAGAACTGTTAACTAAACTACAACTCTAACTAAAACTAAACTAAACTATAACTCTAACTAAAATTCTAAGCTAAAACCCTATACTAAAACTCTAAACTCTAAACTAAAACTCTTAACTAAAACTAAACTACAGCTCTAAAACTAAAACTCTTAACTGAAAGTAAACTAAACTATAACTCTAACTAAAACTCTAAGCTAAGACTCTAAGCTAATACTCTAAACTCTAAACTAAAACTCTTAACTAAAACTAAACTACAACTCTAACTAAACTTCCAAGCTAAGACTCTAAACTAAAACTCTAAACTAAACTACAACTCTAAACTAAACTATAACTAAACTAAACTATAACTCTAACTAAAACTCTAAGCTAAGACTCTAAACTAAAACTCTAAAACTCTAAACAAAAACTCTTAACTAAAACTAACTTCAACTCTAAACTAAAATAAAACTAAACTAAACCATACCTCTAACTAAAACTCTAATCTAAGAATCTAAAGTAAAACTCTAAATTAAAACTCTTAACTAAAACTAAACTACAACTCTAAACTAAAACTCTTAACTGAAACTAAACTAAACTATAACTCTAACTAAAACTCTAAGCTATGACTCTAAGCTAATACTCTAAACTCTAAACTAAAACTCTTAACTAAAACTAAACTATAAGTCTAAACTAAAACTATTGACTAAAACTAAACTAAATTATAACTCTAACTGAAACTCTAAGCTAAGACTCTAAACTAAAACTCTTAACTAAAACTAAACTACAACTCTCAACTAAAACTAAACTACAAACTCTAACTAAAACTCTAAGATAAGACTCTAAGCTAAAGCTCTAAACTCTAAACTAAAACTCTTAACAAAAAACTATACTAGAACTCTAAGATAAGACTCTAAGCTAAAACTCTAAACTCTAAACTAAAACTCTTAACTAAAACTAAACTACAACTTTAAACTAAAACTCTTAACTGAAACTAAAACTAAACTATAAGTGTAACTAAAAACTCTAAGCTACGACTCTAGGCTAAAACTCTAAACTAAACTCTTAAGTAGAACTAAACTAAACTCTAACTCTAAACTAAAACTCTTAACTGAAACTAAACTAAACTATAAGTGTAACTACAAACTCTAAGCTAAGGACTCTAGGCTAAAACTCTCAATTAAAAGTAAACCAAACTATAGTTCTAAGCTAAACCTCTTAACTGAAACTAAACTAAACTATAAGTGTAACTAAAAACTCTAAGCTAAGACTCTAGGCTAAAACTCCAAGCTAAAACTCTTAACTAAAACTAAACTAAACTATAACTCTTAACTAAAAACTCTAAGCTAAGACTCAAGGCTTAAACTCTAAGCGAAAACTCTTAACTAAAACTAAACCAAACTATAACTCTAAACTAAAACTCTTAACTGAAACTAAACCTTACCTGTCATGTCTCTTTAGTTGATGCAGTAATGTCCTACCTGTCTTGTCTCTTTAATTGATACAGAAATTTCCTACCTGTCTTGTCTTAAGTTAAAAAAATAAGTAAAAAAAAGTGTTACTACAAAACAATATTTTTCTAATAGTAAAAGTCACTACTAACATTTCTATATCATTCTCATTTTGAATTTGGAAAATATTAAATGTGACTTTTTTATGTTTTAAGTATGTTTCATGTCATTCTAAGACCTGTAAAAACAGAAAAAAAACATTTAAAAAAATACCATGTAAAAACAAGTTGGGGAGGTGAGGTCTTGAGGGGGGGGGGGTAAAAGGAGGGAGGGAGGGGGGTGGAGGGCGTGTAGGGTTTGAAGATAGTGGGAGAGGGGGGGGAGGGGGTATTGGGAGGCTCCTGAGGTTGAGGTCGTTGGTGGTTAGGGTCAATGGTGCTTACCGTCCTTGATAGTTCATACTCATAATCACCTTACTACTAGATTTCCAAGGATTTCTAAAGATTGTTTTTTTTGAACTGAGAAAATAACTCATCAGCAGAGTTTTTATACCCGTGTTCAAGGCTGAACATAAAAAAAGGACGGGCGGGGGGAGGGGAAAAGAGGGAGGGAGGGGGGGTGAAGGGGTGTGTGGGATGTGGTTTAGGGATAGGGGGGGACTTGGGGCCCAAGCATCAGAAGAAATTGTCTAGTATGCATCTCAAATCATCGTGGTATGTGTATTCTAACGAAGATGCCATAAAAATGCCCCGAAACCGATCACTTTTAACAATTATCAAAAATCCAATTGATAAATCGAATGTGCTTGAATTTGTTCCAGTTCAATGGAATGAACTTGTTACGATATTGTGACGCTTAACATCAGTCGGGCAATGTCTCAGAAACAATACATTGGATGTATTTTTAAAATCATAATATGTTCAATGGCTTGTTGGTTCAGTCGATTAAGGTGTCGTTTTTTTTACCTTAGGAAATCACGGGTCTCACGTTCGATTCCCATATCAAACACAAATTTCATAAAAATCAATGGCAAAATACTTAGAATGTAAAAATCGTATCGTTGGAAAAGAAAAATATCATCATTAGAGTACAATAAAATAGACAGAATTTCATAGCCATCAACTTCATTCCACCATACCATGAAAACAACCATCGATGTATGCATGATATGTGAACAGCCATGAGTCTATCAAAACATGCAATTTAATACAAAATCGTTGTACTCTGAACTGCACGAATGTTCATAGTATGTTGACTATAATTACAACATAAAAAAACAACCATAGATAGAAGAATCATGTCTAACATTAAATCATCCATAACAGCCTGAAAAAACTATTAAAAACCATATATCCATACAATAAAACAACCATACAAAAAAACATTAAATAAAACACCAACCATATAAAAATACGTATAATCAATCATAAAGTAACACACATATTCAACCATATATCAAAAACCATCTCTGTAATAACAATCAGACTCCCATACAATGAAACATCAAATATAACACCAATACACCAATAAAAATCCATAAACATAAAACATCCATATACCTGTATTGTCTCTTTAATTCATACAGTAACTTAGATTGATATAAAAAGGGAGTACTGTGGCGCTTCCTTTAATTAACACTATAAAGGAGTACTGTCTGCTTGTATGGTATGGGTACTACCCTCCTGGAATGATTGGCTACCTGCCCTCCTGAAACTGTTATAGCTACACTACTTATATTGATTATATGAAAACCACAAAATGTTACATTAATATTATTATTACCATGAAAAATTTTCTGCTTGTCGGGAAGGGGCAAATTATGCAGCGGCTGTCAATTCACAAAATGCTGGAAGAGGTACAAACGGTATTTTCCACATTATAGAGGGCGGGAGAATCTATGGGAAATGACCCCCCCCCCCCCTATTGATGACCCTGAAATTATGTTTTATGTAGAAAATGCTTATACCTTTGAAAGCCCTTACACACATTTTTTCGCTTACAGCCAATTTAAGAACGATCATTACTAATATTTTGCTTTTTCAGGGGGGCTAATTCATCAGCATGCTGTCGGTGGGGGGAGGTTGGGGTAAGGTTTTATCTTTTTTTTTAACTGAAGATATAGAAACAGTATTGTTCGATATGTAGGGGCGGAGGATTAAAAAAAACTAAACTCAATAGAAAAATACCAGAAAAAATATTTTTCAATGTCTAGTAGGGGGACAGTAGGGCGCCCCTGGTTTTTTTCACGAGAGTTGAGTATGTCTATTAATGATATTGCTCTAGTTGAAGCTTTCTGCTTAAAACATAGAAGAAAGGGGCAGCTGTATTGTATGAAAAATAAAGTTCAAGCATGCTTTTTAGAACAACTGTTGTTTCTATTCCCGGAAGCTTTCCCTTGGAAAATTTAGTTTTCTGAAAGATATGAAAGGAATATAACATCTTTCTGAAGGACTCCCTTGAATTGTATAAATTCACAAAAGCCATGATTTAACAAAATAAGGTAAATAGGCTCATATTGTAGAAATGTGTAAAATTTAAATCATATTTCAAATCTAAGACATGCGTAGGATTTAATTATGGTGTAAAGGGAAATTGGAGGGAATTAAGCCTGAAAAGAAAATACTAAAGGCTAAACTTGACCAAAAAAATTGTGATCAATACAAAAAATCGTGCAAATATCAAGATTTCAGGGGTAAAGGATCAGTCTCAAAGCCCTGTCCCAATCTCTTGCAAAAGCACATCAATAAAATTCTGCTTCATTTGTGACATTTCCTGTTGTATAAAATCCAAAAGCCTAGTCAATAGCGTCAGTGAATTATTGAGATATATCCACAGCGGAGGGCGTAATTTTTTCTGGAGTTGAGTAAGGAAGAAATATCTATTCTGAAAATTGTTCTCCAGTTTCTTATTATCATTTTTTTAGATTTATTTATTATCAATTTTTTTTATTATTAAATTTAATGCTTGTTTTATTATTATCTTAATTTTGATTTTTTAAATTATTATCTTTATTATCGTTTCAGACTTCTTTATTTATCTTTATTTTATTCAATTTATTTGTTATCATTTTTTAAGGAGAAATATGGGATATACGAGTTGTCACCAGAAGGGGAGGGAGCAGTATCTCACCCATGGAAAAATTAAGATAACATAAACTTTACTTTTAGATCTATGACACTACGCATTTGTCCCTTTCTGCTATCGCGTAAATTAAAAATAAACTTATTTATGTTAATGAGGATATTAATACCTATTAACTAACATAAGTGTTTTAATTTGCTACCGTCACATTAATTTCCTGGTGGGATCCTGAACGGGATATCAGGCCTCCCTTGGAGAAAAATAAATCATATTTTTGCCTCCCCTTAAGAAACTAAGGTGATTTATGTCTAAGAGTCATTGGAAAGGAAAAAATAAAGAGATGTGATACGCATTTTGTAGTTTATATTCTTAAATTATAGTGCTCGGGGTATCTTGAGCCATTTACAAGTGTCTTGATAAGTTATGAGTGTTATTAACGAAGAAAAGTTATTAATGTTTATTAACGAAAGTATATAAACAAATAAGTTGTAACGTCAGTTGTATTCATATTTTTTCACCTCTGGTGGGGAGTTTTCTAGCTGAATTTTAGTTAGGGAAGGCTTTGGATGAAGTGGCGAGACCTAAAATTATTTAACAAGTGTAGGCAATTATTCGGAAAATCCTGATGGCCATGAAATTTGACAGGATATAAATTTAGACAATATTTTCTTATATAATTTGGTCTATATATTTGTACATTAGGGGGGGGGGGTAAAGTATTTGGACAAGGAAAAGTTAGAAAACAAAATATTATTTGATAATATGCAGAACATTGTTGCTAACACATTTTGCATGCAGACCCGCTATACTTACCCCTCCCCCCTAATTTGCAAACATATAGCCTAAACTATATAAGTCCAATGCATTATGTCACCTTTGTGGCTTTTAAAACCGGTGTTCTGAGATCTTATAGAGCATAATTCCTGAGTGTGTGTCGTTTGAATAACAAGTACTTAATTTTAAATTAACTAGTCTTTAGGATAAGGAGGGAAAATGTTTTTGAAATGCTAGGTGACATAATATAATAAAATACTATATTGCATAATACAATACAATATATCGTACAATGTAATTTGTATTGGGAAACCCGAGGGCCATAAACAAAAGTAGTTTTTTACATACATCTAACTACAAACGCATTAAAATCGAAACCAAGCACTATCCTAATTTCGACGTTTGCGACTCACCTCCATCAGCTTCAATCAATCAATCAATCAATTTATTCAATCAATAAACTCAACAAAATACACTTCAATATAAACTCCTCCCCCGTAAGGCTCTATGGCGCAGGAAAAAGACAGGGGAGAAACGTAAAAAATGGTTCAATACAACACGATATTGATGAAAGTTGCGTAATCAAGTTCAACAGGCTGGATTATCCTTTAGTGGGGAGATCCTGACTATGCCTAAAAAAAATCCCTAGAGAGAATGTCACAAGTGCTTACATGTTTTCCTTTCCATTTTTTGTTGCTTGTTTATCCCCAGTGGCAATCGTAGCAAACCAGTTGTTGCGAAGAATAGCAGACCAGCTATTTTGTGGGGAAACTAGTGGGTCATTTTGTAAGGAGAGACCTGAAGCCTGAAAAAGTACCTTTTTAGGTGAAAATTTTTAAATTTTATGAGAGGTTCCTACGATGAATGTGGATGAGGATTTCCCGCCTAGTTTACATTTATTCAGAAGGAAAGCTTTGGATTAAGCATGCAACGTGGACACTGAAGGAAGGTCAGCTCCTCTCATATTTCAGAAGAAATTTGATTGTGGAAAAAAAGAATAAAGTACTAATGTGTCTCCTACTTAGTAAGAATTATAAGGGGTAGAGGGTATGCCATAAGAACGGTCCCCAAGGTCAGCTCCTCTCATATTTCAGAAGAAATTTGATTGTGGAAAAAAAGAATAAAGTACAAAATGTGTCTACTTAGTAAGAATTATAAGGGGTAGAGGGTATCCCATAAGAACGGTCAACAATCACCTCCTCCTGTTTCTCTAAAAAAATTTAATAATAATAAAATAAGAACTGTAACCTAACAAAATATTTTTCAACATTTTTTTATCTTCCCTCCCGGACATTTCAAGTCCTCCAGTATCAATATTGATCATACCTCAGTAAATTACAAATTAAGATTTAGCTCAAAGAGTGACAGAGGAGGGGGGGGGGGTGGACACAGCAGCTTTCATGTCATCCAGCTTTTCATGGGATACATTTTGTTCGTTTTAAGCATTAACACCACTATTTATCTAGTTAGCCCGAATGTTGACCTAGATTTTTCTTATTTAGGTAATTTTTTTTTTTCAGAAGCCAACTCCGTGCACTAAATTTTAAAAGCTTTTTTTATTATGATTTCAAAAGCTTTTCATTTAAAAGCTAAATTTAAAATGATTTTTAAATTGTTTTTTTCCTAATTTATGCCTGAGCATGATCAGGCTTTTAATATGGACCTGAAATTATAAGGATGCCTTTTTAAGTTACACAATAGAATTAAAATTAATTTAATGCACTCTAGAGCATTTAAAAGCTAGATTAAATTTCACATTATTCCACCATTTTACTATCCGCCATACTGCGTCATTTTGCCATTTTACAATTCCACCATTTTACTATCCGCCATACTGCGTCATTTCGCCATTTTACAATTCCAACACCATTTTACTATCCGCCATACTGCGTCATATCGCCATTTTACAATTCCACCATTTTACTATCCGCCATACTGCGTCATTTCGCCATTTCCGCCATTTCGTTTACAACCTTTGAAAGATTTTCTGTTAGAATAAATCTTGTTCGGGATTTATTCCATTCTGGGATTTTTGCCATTTCATTTACAACCTTCGACAGATTTTCAGTTAGACTAATTCTTATTCGTTCACCACTCTAAGTGTATAAGAATTCTTCGCAGTACTATAAGAAAGTTGAGGACTTTAAGGAAAATGTCATAGTCCACCTTGGGAGAGGCAGGGGGAGGGGTTAACCTAGTAAGGGTTCTTCTAAAAAAAAAAAGATTCTACTTTGTTTATTTAACAGCTCGTGGTAACGAACTGTAAATAAGGAGCGACCAGGCTCAATATTAACCAAAACTCTAAAACATTTTAACACCAAGAGATACATCAAAAGAATCAGATTTTTATGCTGATTTCAAATATATAAATTTCATCAAGTTTAATATTACCTATCAAAAGTTACGCACCTGAGAAAATTTGCCTTATTTTCGAAAAAGGGGAAACATCCTTTAAAAGTCACAGAACCTTAATGAAAATCACACCATCAGATTCAGCATATCAGAGAACCCCATTATAGAGTTTCAAGCTCCTATCTACAAATATGTGAAATTTTGTATTTTTTGCCAGAAGAAAGATCACGGATGCGTGTTTATTTATTTATTATTATTTTTTTTTAATCAGAGCTGTTTATTATAATTAATGGCCTTTGTGATTAAGGGGTCATTTTTGAAGAATTGGAACAAAATTTAAACTTTAGCTTAAAAAGCGAGGTATTGACTAGAGGTGAACCCCCTAATATACGTAATAAAACATACGAATATAGAAATTCGTTACGTAAGTTAATTCGTAAGTTACGTCAGATCAAAATTTCGAGAAAGCCATTTAGCCAAAAAAAAGCAAAAACAAAATATGCAAATTTTTGTTTTAACTATTCATATACGGTGAGCCAAAATCCACGCTGCATTAATTCAAAAACGTTCAGAAATTAAATAAGAAAACAAGTTTTTTTTAAACTTAAGTAAGGAGCAACATTAAAGCTTAAAACGAACAGAAGTTATTCCGTATATGAACGAGGCTGTCCCCCTCCTCAACGCCTCGCTCTTTACGCTAAAGTTCAACTTTTCTCACAACTCTATTTTTTTTAAATAATAAAAAACTTTTTTTTTTTACCCTGTCAAAAATGAGTTTATATGCATTTTTATTACTTTCTTACGAGTAAGACACATATTTGGGAGAGAGAGAAGGGAATTCAAACCCCCCCCCCCCCCCCCCTAGATACAGCCTTGTCTCAAATTCTTTCTTTTTTAGTCAAACATTCCTTATCTAATTAATCGTATAATTGTACATATTTTGTTGTCCTTACATTATTTTGAGCAAACATGGCAGCTGGAGGGTAATTAAAAACAATTTTGTGGATTTGTGCGTGTTGGGGGGGGGGAGGAGGGGTATAATTCTACAAGTCTAGAGAATTTTTTTTATGCTCTAGTAACTTTCAATTTTGAACTTCACATGTTTTAAATAATTTTCCTCCCTCCGCCCCTAAAATATTGACATGGAGTTGAGGATGCTTATTATTTATGCTGTATGTACATCGAATAGAGAGCATTTTACTTAACAATTAGAAGGGATTATAAACAGTGTTCTTTGTTTTAAGCTAACCTCTCTTTATGTTTCCAAGCTATTGACACATTTATTTATCTCTATCAATTTTTATCAAAATTGCTTCAGAACCTCTCTGTGGTGTCGGGGAAAAATTTGCAATTGGGCCCTTGTCTTTGATTTTGTCAGCCGACGCTAAGACACACAAAAACAACATTTGTGGTATCAAAACATCCTTAAAATACAAAAAAATTTAAGGTATGAAGTACTGATTTCATATTTAGCTAATTATTTATAGGCATAGAGTATGATCGTCTACGGATGTACACCCTATAACAACACAGATTCGATAGCAACCATCATCCAAAGACACAAGGATAGTGGATATTATGCCAGAATTTATGTCGTTATTGTGCTACTTTTATATCTACTTGGATTAACTATAAATATAACATACAACATTGGAGAAAGTATTCTGCTAGTTTGGGTTTTTGTGATGCTTTAAGTGATTGTATAGCCTCATTATGGCAACAACTTAAATCTGATAATAATAGAGCGGCAGCTGATAGTGGTAAAAAAGGATTAAGTCCCTTTTAGTAGTCACCCCAGCTGAGACCTCACTGTAGTTGCCTACTCCAGATGTTGCTATTCCCAAATACAAAAGGTAATACTTATTTTGCTTCTTGACTGTTGCTGGGGGGGATTGTTCCAAGTGTTTTTCTGGTAGCTATTCCAGATGTTGTATATTCCCAGATATAAAAGGCAATTTTCCTCTCCCATACCTCACAAAGTATGATTTTTCTTTTCTTTTTCAGTTTTGTGTTAATTTTGTAATTAAAAGTAATTAAAGTAATTACATCCAACCCCTCCCCCGGATTCTTTTCCATTAGAGATTTTTCGTGAAAAAAATACAGATGAAAAATATTTATGACATGGTAAAAAAGGGTAATACTTTTTTTTTTGTGTTTTGACTGTCGCCATTTGTTGCGCTTTATACTTTCTTTATTTTTTGACCGTTGTTGTTTGTTGCTTTTTGTTTTGTAGCTATTCCAGATGTTCCGTTATTCCGGTTCAGGGGCGTAATTTTCTATAGTGCAGGGGGCAACTGCCCCTCCCAGATATCGTTCTCCCCGGAACCCCAGTTTGCTACCCCCAACCGAAATTTAGTTTCTTAAAAAATCTTGTCAAAACTAGTATAAGTCTGTATCAAACAGTTGTGGTAGCGAACTGTAAGTAAGGAGCGACCCGGCATAATGGTAACCGAAACTCTAAAAAACGGATAAACCAACAGATACATTTTGATACAAACAGATACATCAGAAGAATCAGATTTTAATGCGGATTTCAAATATATAAGTTTCATCAAGTTTAGTTTTAAACCATTTAAAAGTTAAGCGCCTGAAAAATTGTGCGTTATTTTCGAAAAAAGGGGGAAATAACCCCTAAAAGTCATAGAACTCTAATAAAAAATAACACCATCAGATTCAGCGTATCAGAGAACCCTAATATAGAAGTTTCAAGCTCCTATCTGCAAGAATGTGGAATTTTGTATTTTTTTTGCCAGAAGAAAGATCACGGATGCGTGTTTATTTTTATTTATTTTTTTTTTCCAGGGTTATCGTATCGATCCAGTAGTCCTAGAATATCGTGAGGGGGCTCATTCGAACGGAAATTAAAAAGTTCTAGTGCCCTTTTTAAGTAGCCAAAAAATTGGAGGGCAACTTGGCCCCCTCCCATGCTCACGGTTTTCCCAAAATCACCCAATTAAAATTTTGAGGTAGCCATTTTGTCCAGCATAGTCAAACATCTAATTAATATATCTTTGAGGATGACTTAATCCCCTACAGCTCCCAGAGGAAGGGCCTGCAAGTTTTTATAAGCTTTGCCAATTGTTTACATATAGTATTGGTTATTGGGAAGTATACAGGTGTTTTCAGGAGGAATTTTTTTCTAGTGGGGGGTCGGGGTCGGAGTTGGGTACGGGGGGGAGGATCTTTCCATGGAGGATATTTCCTTGGGGGAAACAAACCATTTCCATGAAGAGGGCGCCAGATTTCCCAGCATTATTTTAAAAAACGATCAGAAGTTTTTTTTCGACTGAAAATAAGGAGCAACATTAAAACTTAAAACGAACAGAAATTATCACGTATATGAGAGGGTTCATCCCCTAGTCAATACCTCGCTCTTTAGCTAAAGTTTTTTAGTACTTTCAAAAGAGCTATCTATTCTAATTATCGGCCTTGTGATTCAGGGGTTTGTGATTCGAACAAAATTCGAACTTTAGCCGTAAAGAAGCGAGGTATTGACTAGGGAGCGAACTCCCTAATATTACGTAATAAAACACACGAATATAGAAATTTCGTTACGTAAGTTATTCGTAAATTACGTCAGTAACAAAATTTCAAGAAAGCCAATTAGCCAAAAAAAAAGGAAAATTAATATGCGAAATTTCGTTTTAATTATTCATGTACGGTGAGCCAAAATCAAAGCTGCAATTAATCCAAAAACGTTCAAAAATTAACTAAAAAAAAAAAGTTTTTTTAATGAAAGTAAGGAGCGACATTAAAAAACTTAAAACGAACAGAAATTATTCCGTATATGAAAGGGGCTGTCCCCCTCATCAACGCCTCGCTCTTTACGCTAAAATTTGACTTTGTCTCACAACTTTATTTTTTTAAAACAATAAAAAAAACTTTAGCGTAAAGAGCGAGGCATTGAGGAGGGGACAACCCCTTTCATATACGGAATAATTTCTGTTCGTTTTAAGTTTTAATGTCGCTCCTTACTTTCAGTTAATTAAACTTGTATTTTAGTTAATAATTCAAGGATCGACAGAAACGAATCAGTTTTCTTTAGTACAATCTTTATGTTCATGGTATGTTTATTAGGTTTCATGGTAAGTTGATTGTGTTCATATGGTAATACATGGCTCATTTTTCAGTTTTTACT
>JAPEVW010000539.1:0-20000 GCA_027921565.1 Artemia sinica | reverse complement strand
CTCAAGTGGAAAAAGCTGGGGCTATTGGACTAGCAGAACTTATAAGAGTGATGTTTAATGACTCATTTGAAAACTCTTATATACATGCTTCTTTTTTATCAATTTTACAATTCGTAAGTGCAATATTGCACTGAAAACAACTCTTTGGTGCCACCTCTTAAGTGGAAAAAGCTATGAAGAACAAACAGATACTTTTGTAATGGTTATGTTCCAGAACCCTTAACTGGAGTTTACAAGAACCCCTTCCGTACACTCCCTTCCTAGACCATTTAGTAAGTTTCATAAATCGTCTGCCTCATCCAGTAAGCTACTGAAATAATTAGCAGGCTACCACACCGTCGTAGATAGATGTTTAATGGCTCAATTAAAAGCTATTGCTTATATCTACTAGTTTTTTAAAAATTCTACCATCTATTAGATTTCACAGATTTTAATATTAATTAGTTTCTGAGGAGAGTTTGCAATGTACTCTTTATGTTTGTTGTAGCATTAGCTGCAACGTAGTAAAGAGCGAACCACAGCCCATAGTGACTAAAGTTAAAAAATATTTAAACGATCATTTTCTTCTTTTTTCCAGGCCTAACGGGTTACTAAAACATCATAGAGAGATGCTTAAGAGCTCATTCAAAAGCTATTTCTCAGATGTACGTGGTTTATATAAATTCCGCCCGGTGCAAGTGCCACATGGCACAGAGAAAGGCGCTTTTCTCGTTGGGTGGCGCTAGCGGTCTACCAGAACATTGTAGATTGATTTTTGATAGCTCATATAAAAAAATATTGCTCATATTTACATTCTTCCTATAAATTCACACAATCTGCAAGTTTCAAAAAGCACTAAAAACGGCACTTTTGGTGCCATGTTTCAAGTGGAAAAGCTAGGGCTAGTGGGCTACCAGAACTTTTTTTAGAGTTATGTTTAATGGCTCATTTGAAAACTTTTGCTCATAGCAGTAGTAAGCATGTATAAGGTTTCACGACTAGTTGCATAAAACGACCAAACCCTCTATATTATGAACCTATAAAGCGACCAAGCATGTCATATTTGGAACTAGATATTCAGGGACAAGATCGTATAAAGCGACCAAACTGGTTTCGTAGGCAACACCTATTTTCTGGGGCCAATCAGAGATTTTTCTAATAACGTTACTCAATATATCCATGTATAAGATACAGAGCTAACATGCATAATATGCCTTACCACTGGCTATTACTACAGAGGGTAAAAGACTTGTCAGACATATTTTTCTAGGTTCAATAGCCAAAACTAAGGACCTTCATATAGCGTACTCAAAGGTTTAATAGTCTTGTTGTAAAAAATACGAGTTTCACCCGGAGGATATAATCATGTTTTTTTTCGGTATAAATTAAGATGCAATTAGTTGTTTTTCTAGATCACTTAAAAAAACAACTTGAATAGATACTCATATTTATCAAATTTAGTCGTTTTTAAATGGAAAACTCCAAAAGGATTATTGTGAGTGGGTATTTTTATTCTTGTATAAAAACGGATGTTTATCGTACTTACCGTTTAACTATCTTTCATCTGGGTTTCAGCGAACAATTGCAATTAACTAATGCAAATTCATGTGTTTTTGTAAAAGCTGGTCAGGTATAAGGATATTTTGGCTAAAACGCTTTGCAGGAATATATCATATTTAAGACTAAAAATTGTCTGTTATCTGCGTTTTCAGCGAACTAAAGCAATTATCTAGCTCAAATTCACATGTTTTATGACACCTAATCAGATATAGGGTATTTGGCCTAAAATGGTTCTTAAGTACCATTGTTAGAAAAATCTCATTTTTAAGATTAAAATTGATCAATGCGTCTCCTTTAAATATATACAATATCGCTAATGTGGTTGGGGTGAGCCTTGGTTTTGGGAAGGGGGAACGGTGTCCCCCATTAGTATTCTGAATAAATATCGAACAGACCTCCTAATAATGAAAATAGTGTTTAATTTTATGCGTTAGGGTGAGCTTTGTTTTTGGGAGGGGGAACGGTGTCCCCCATTAATATTCTGAATAAATATTGAAAGGATCTAATAATCAAAATAGTGTAGTTTTATGTGTTGGGATGAGCTTTGGTTTTGGAGAGGTGGGTGGGAACGGCGCCGGGAAATAATGTTATTTTTCATGTATATCATATTTTAAATATTGATAGCTTAGCTACACCTAGGACTAGTAGAATTCTTTCATTTTTTACGTCTTTAAGCCTATAAGCCTATAAGTTATCTGAGACACTTACCTGGCGAAAAAAAAAACTGAAAATTAATTTTTATTCCAGGAGATTGATGGTCAAAGTCTGCCTGACCAAAAGCAATCAAAGCTCGATGCCGGCTCTGCAGCACTTATATGGACCTAATCAGATCTTTGAACATGAAAAGGGGGAGTGTAATCTGCTATAATACACCCCCATCAGATAGGCAGGGCATTTCTAATGAGCTACCTGCAATTTCTGACGTAAATGCCTTTATCAGATAGTTTTGTGTAATTGTGGGTGGGTAGGAAAGAGGTGGTGAGCGTGAAAAAAAAAACCTATTTCTTATTATACATAAATGAAAATCCATAAATTCCCATATTTTTTTATTGGACGTTTATGACGCATTTACAATTTCGCAATGCAAATTCCCTATTAATCCTGTTGAATCCCGTTTAACTTCTAGTCTCGTGCACCAAGCGGGTAGTCCAACCTCCTCGCGCCTTAGCCATATCAGAGACGGAGCCCTCTTGCAGTCATATGCTTGCGTACGAATACCCGTTTCTGATTGTCCATTGATGTAAACGAGACATATATTTCTCGAGGAATTAACTCAAGTTAAAAAAATAGATATTTTTCATTCGCGCGTTTTTTTAAAAAAACTATCCTCAAAGCTTTAGTTCTACAATTACGAGACAAGAAGGGCTAGATATCCTCAAAAATATTGTTTTGATAATTTCGTGAATAATTTCTTTCTATGATCGTGGTCAATAAACTCTTTCGAGATTGTTATAATTCTATTAGACATGTAAATAATACATTACGCAGCAAAACCTGGTCTAAGGCACTTGCCGTGAAATCTGTGCATATTTCATGACAATCTTAATTAAGCAAACTCAACGAAACGAATGCCGTGCTATTTGGCTTACTTACGTTACATATTCCTATTTTCTCCCATTAGATAATTTTAAATCGGCTAGTTGTATATATATATATATATATATATATATATATATATATATATATATATATATATATGGCTATATATATATATATATAGATATATATATTATATATATATATATATATATATATATATATATATATATATACATATATATATATATATATATATATATATATATATATATATATATATATATATATATATATATATATATATATATATATATATAGATTATATATATATATATATATATATATATGATATATATATATATATATTATATATATATAATATACATATATATATATATATATATATATATATATAGATATATATATATATATACATATATATATATATATATATATATATATACATATATATATATATATATATATATATATATATATATATATATATATATATGTATATATATATATATATATATATATATATAATATATATATATATATATATAATATAATATATATATATATATATATATATATATATATCTATATATATATATATATATATATATATATATATTATATATATATATATATATATATATATATATATATATATATATATATATAATATATATATATATATATATAATATATATATTATATATATATATAATTATGTGTGTGTGTGTGTATATATATGTGTGTGTGTGTGTGTGTGTGTATTTAACTCATGGGGTAACTGTTGAAGAAAAAAATAGAGGGTTTGGGCAAAAAAACTTAATCAAAACAGTGTTTCAAATTTGATACATTACAGGACTTTTGGTAGTTATTAAGCAGCCGGTAAACATTCGTCTGTGACTAGAAAGCGCATTGAAATGCTATACTAATATATAGCATTATATATCATATATATATATATATATATATATATATATATTATATTATGTATATATATACATATATTGATATATATATATATATATAATATATATATATATATATATATATATATATATATATATATATATATATATATATATATATATATATATATATAGATATTATATTATATATATATATTTATATATATATATATGTGTGTGTGTGTGTATATATGTGTGTGTGTGTGTGTGTATTTACTCATGGGGTAACTGTTGAAGAAAAAATAGAGGGTTTGGGCAAAAAAAACCTTAATCAAAACAGTGTTTCAAATTTGATACATTACAGTACTTTTGGTAGTTATTAGCAGCCGGTAAAACATGTGACTAGAAGCGCATTGAAATGCTATACTAAAAATAGGTTATCGCTTCTTAGTCGGAGGTATTGTTAACTCTATGACAAATATTTATACCATACTTTTGTTTTATTCCATTCGTATTACCCAAACTACACTTCTTGTATGCTTACCAACTACTAAATAAGTACCGGGCATTTTTCTACTCATTTATTTCTATGAAATTAATATCGTAATAAGGCGAATTATAAAATTGGTTAAGTTGTCTGCAGGTACTTTATATGATTGTAGTGGACAAGTATTAAGTCAATATAATAGTAGGAGAAAAGTTTGTAAGTTTTGACGGGGGTGGAGCGAAAAATTGGCACAGTTTTGTTTTTTTTTAATTTATAAAATAGTGGATATTTTTCACGTGGAAAATAAATCCTGTTTTTATAGATTAAAATCCATGAATTATCGCCTCCATCAACACCAGCTCAAGAACCTGTTATTTTCACTGATCCTTCAGCAAATCCTAACACCATCAATGGATTTTATAGATGATGCTTTTTAGTTGATGATAACATTGAATGGTAAAAGGACTTTTTAAATGAATGTTTTGGGGGAATTAGCTAGTCTAGACGATTTAACCTGTGATATAGATGATGACTGATGGCCCGGCATGGTCTAATATTTTTATAGATGAATATTTGGGGGATAGGCCCACAAGTGTATCTAAATCGGGTTTCAAAGCTAATAGTCATAATCAAATTCCATCACAAGACAATGCGTGCTGGCTAGATCAGCTATCCCCTAACACGAGAAAGCTTATTTTCAGTGAATTGGGTGATTTCACTCCATGCAAAAACTAATGCAATTGAACAGACTGGTGGTGGTGATGCTATTGAAGATTCTATGCCACCCCCCACTGTTGAGGTAGATGAGAGTAGCGAGATATTACCCCCACCAGCATTTATACTACCAGATTTTTTCTTACCTCCTAACTCTGCCTTGGCGTCATACTAATGTATACACCGCCAATTTCGTTGACCCCTTTAATTCCTTAATGTCAGGGGGTTATAGGTAACATACCCCCTGACCTACCCCACATTCCTATGTTAACAAGATTCGAGCCCCCTTCTTGAACAACAGATGCGGGTGTGGAGAGGGAGGGACAGTTTTAAAAAGCATCAATAGCACTAAAAAATATATTTTTAAATGAAAATGCGAGCAAAACTCTATTCAAAATACTCACATACAGAGATGTTAGCAGTTCGCCCGCATTTGGCAAACTATGAGGTTTTTCTAGATTGGCTTAGCAGCATCGTACGTAACTAAACTGGACAATTATAATGAGGGGGGTAGTGGGTCAGTTGTTTTATTTATTTAGAATTTAAGCGATAACATTTGTAGATTTAAAAAAGATTTTATTTCAACAGGTGGGGACAGAGAGGGGACTATAGTTTTTTAAAATAATCATTCAGATTTAGAGGGTTGCAGAGAGAATACAACAAATCTGTTTCGATGCGAGGCTAGAGTGTTTCAAGTGTGCATTTTTGATGCCGCTTTTAGGACCCCTGCATGATAATGCATCTAAGAAACAGTTGGAACGAATTGGCAGCTAATGGGGATGGGTCAACGTTTCCTCAAAGTAGATTTCAATTGTTGAAAATGGTCTGTTTCACCGTAACATTAAAAGGGATAGATATTTTTAGCGGGCTAAAGAACCTTTAAAAGATTGGTGTTGTACGGTGCTACAGTATGACACAGAATTTGAAGAGGTTCAGCGTTCTGATAAAAAGGGTGTATTATTTCCAGTCAGGGCACCATCCATTGAATCTGTGAAGCATTGAGTCTGGCTTCTATACACGCCCCCCTCAGAGCCACATTTCGTAGTAATTTAACGTTAAAGCATCACATGAAACACTGTAAAACGCCATGGATACCAGGCTGTGGAAACGCTTAGAGGAGATAGAGGATTTTACGTTTTATGAACTTTCAGAACACGCTCCTTCAGAGCAATATGATCGCTTTGGACTGCGAAGCCAAAAAACTCACAGGCATGTGCGATTCATCAAATCCAAATCGTGTTAAAATACACGAAGCCATAGGAGTTCTCTTACGCCTCATGTGCAAAGAGACTCTAGTAATACTATGCAAATGCTGGATGTAGTTGAGTCGTTGGGGGGGGGGGGTATGAAGACTGCATTGCCACGGCATTGACCAGTCTAATTAAAAAACAGCGAATAGTGCAATTTCTCGCCTACGCTCCGCAAACTATCCTATGCTCTTATCACCAGATGACAGGTTTAGTTTTCAGAAATAAGAACATCCACGTTTAAAAAACATCTGATTTTATAACAATATTCGATTTTTAATAAATTTGGGTATTATTTTTTCAGAAATAAGAGCATCCGCGTTTAAAATACATCTGATTGTATTAATAATATTTGATTTTTCTGTGATTTTATTAATAATATTTGATTTTTGAATAAAGTTTTGGGTTATAGTTTTCAGAAATAAGAACATCACCGTTTAAAATACATCTTATTTTATTAATAATATTTTGATTTTTTAATAGCTGCCAATTCGTAAAACTTTTTCTTAGATGTATTATCACAAAGAGGTCTAAAGGCGGCAATTCAAAAATGCATACTTGAAACACTGTATCCTCGCATCGAAACAGATTCGTTGTATTCCTCTACAACCCTCTAAATCTTAAATCTATTTTAAAACTATAGCCCCCTCCCCCATTGCCCACCTCTTAAAATAAATTTTTTTTTAAATCTACAAATTTTAACGCTTTTAAATTTTCAATAAATAAAAACAAACTGACCCACTACCCCCCTTAATTATAATTGTCCAGTTTAGTTCCGATGCTGCTAACCCAATCTAGAAAAACCTCCTAATAATTTGCCAAATGCGGGCGAATTGCTAACATCTCTGTATGTAAGTATTTTGAATAGAGTTCGCTCGCATTTTTCATTTGCAAATATATTTCTAGTGCTATTAATGCTTTTAAACTGTCCCTCCCTCTCCACAACTGCCATCTGTTGTCAAGAAGGGCTCGAATCTTGTTAACATAGGAATGTGTGATAACCAGGGGGGTCTGTTACTATAACCCCCTGACATTAAGGGAATTAATGGAAAATAAATAGAATTGGCGGTGTATACATTAGTATGATACAAGGTAGAGTTAGATAAGAAAAAAATCTGGTAGTATAAATGCTGTTGGCGGTAATGTTTCGCTACTCTCATCAACCTTAATAGTGGGAGGGGGGTGGGGGGTGGCATAGAATCTTCAATAAGACCACCACCACCAGTCTGTTCAATTGCATTAGTTGGGCGTGGGGTGAAATCACCCCAATTCACTGAGGATACCTTCCACGGTGTTAGGGGATAGCTGACGTAGCCAGCCTGCATTTTCTTGTGATGAAATTTGATTATGACTATTAGCATGAGAACCCGATTTAGGTATACTTGTGGACCTATCATCCCCAAATATTTTCATCTATAAACATATTAGACCATTCCGGGCCCTCAGTCATATCTATATCACAGGTTTAAATCGTCTAGACTAGCTAATTCCCCAAAACATTCATTTAAAAAAGGCCTTTGCCATTCTATGTTATCAAACAACTAAAGCATCATCTCTAAAATCCATTTGTGGCATTAGGGTTGCCTGAAGGCTCATTGAAAATAACATGTTCCTGAGCTGGTGTTGATGGATGGATGGCGATAATTCACCGATGTTAATCTATAAAAACAGGATTTATTTTCCATTTGAAATATCCATTATTTTATGAAGTTAAAAAAAAACTGACCAATTTTTCGCTCCACCCCGTCAAAAACTTACTTTCTCCCTACTATTATAGATTTACTAAATACTTGTCCACTTCAATCATATTGAAGTACCTGCAGACACCTAACCAATTTTATAATTCACCTTTTAAGATATAAATTCACAGAAAATAAATGAGCAGAAAAAAGCCCCGGTACTTCTTTGGTAGTTGGTAAGCATACAAGAAGTGTAGTTTGGGTAATACCAATGGAATTTAAAACAAAGTATGGTAAAAATATTTGTCATGGAGTTAACAATACCTCACTAAGAAGTGATAACCTATTCTTAGTATAGCGTTTCAAATGCGCTTCTAGTCACATGTTTTACCAGCTACTAAATAAGTACCAAAAGTCCTGTAAGGTATCAAAGTTAGAACACTATCTGATTAAGTTTTTTTGGCCCCATCGCGTTCTTTTTTCATCAACAATTACTCCATGAGTAAATACAACACACACACACATATACAACTAGCCGATTTAAAATTATTAATAGGCGGAAAATAGGAATTAATAACGTAAGTAAGCCAAATAACACGGCATTCGTCTTGTTGAGTTTGCTTAATTAAGATTGTCATGAAATATGCACAGATTTCACGGGGGCAAGTTCGTTTTAGATCAGATTTTGCTGCGTAATGTATTATTTACATGTCAAATAGAATGATAACAATCTCGAAAGAGTCTATTGACCACAATCACAGAAAGAAATGATTTACGAAATTATCAAAATAATATTTTGAGGATATCTAGCCCTCTTGTCTCGTAATTGTAGAACTAAAGCTTTTGGGGATAGTTTTTTTTTAAAAAACGCGCGAATGAAAATATATATTTTTTAACTCGAGCTAATTCCTCGAGAAATATATGTCTCGTTTTTACATCAATGTACAATCAGAAAGGGTATTCGTACGCAAGCATATGACTGCTAGAGGGCTCCGTCTCTGATTTGGCGAAGGCGCGAGGAGGTTGGACTACCCCAACGCATGGTGCACGAGACTAAAAGTTAAGCGGGATTCAACAGGATTAATAGGGGATTTGCAATGCAAAATTGTAAATACGTTTTATAAACTTGAATAAAAAACATGGGTTTTTTATGGATTTTCATTTTCATTTATGTAGAATGGGAAATAGTTTTTTTTGCACGTTCACCACATCTTTCCTATCCATCCACAATTACACAAAACTATATGATAAGGGCACTTACGTCAGAAATTGCCGGTAGCTCATAAGAAATGACCTGCCTATCTGATTTGGGCGCATAGCAAATTACACTCTTCATCACCATGTTTTCAAAGATCTGATTAGGTCCATGTCAGTGCTGCCAGAGCCGGCATCGAGCTTTGATCGCTTTTGGTCAGGCAGAATTTGAACCATCAATCTCTTGGAATAAAAATTAATTTTCAGTTTTTTGGTCAGGTAAGTGTCTCAGATAACTTATAGGCTTAAAGACGTAAAAAAAGGAAAGAATTTCTACTAGTCCTAGATGTAGCTAAGCAATCAATATTCTAAATATGATATACATGAAAAATAACATAATTGTCCGGCGCTGTTACCCCCCCTCGCCAAAACCAAAGCTCACCCCAACACATAAAATAACACTATTTTGATTATTAGGTCCGTTCGATATCTATTCAAAATATTAATGGGGGACACCGTTCAACCTCTCCAAAAACAAAGCTCACCCAACATATAAAATAACACTATTTTTTTTGATACTGGGTCCGTTCGATATTTATTCAGAATATTAATGGGGGAACACCATTACCCCTCCCCAAAACCAAAGCTCACCCCAACACATATAAAATAACACTTTTTCGATTATTAGGTCCGTTCGATAGTTATTCAGAATATTAATGGGGGACACCGTTCCCCCTCCCAAAACCAAAGCTCACCCCAACCATTAACGATATTGTATATATTTAAAGGAAACGCATTGATCAATTTTAGTCGTATAAAAAATGAGATATTTCTGCACTGTACTTAGAACCATTTTAGGCAAAATACCCCTATATATGAATAGCTGTCATAAAACATGTGAATTTGAGCTAGATAATTGCATTAGTTCGCTTGAAACCCAGATGACAGACAATTTTAGTCTTAAATATGAGATGTTCCTGCAAGCATTTTAGCCAAAATATCCTTGTACCTGACCAGCTGTTACAAAAAAACACACCGAATTTGCATTAAAGTTAATTGCAATAGTTCGCTGAAACCCAGATAAAAGATAGTTAAACGGTAAGTACGAAAAATATCCGATTTATTTTTTTGTTAATACAAGAACAAAAAATATCCACTCACTATAATCCTATTGGAGTTTTCCATTTAAAAACGAATGAATTTAACAAATATGAGTATCTATTCAAGTTGTTTTTTCAACTGATCTAGAAAACTAATTGCATCTTAATTTATACCAAAAAAAACATGATTATATGGCCTCTAGGTGAAAAGAGTATTTTTACAAAATTTGAATACGCTATATGAAGGTCCTTAGTTTTGCTATTGAACCTAGTAAAATATGTCTAACAAGTCTTGTACCCTCTGCAGTAATTGCCAGTGGTAAGGCATATTATGTATGTTAGCTCTGTATTTTCTACATGGATATATTGAGTATCGTTAGTAGAATCATCTCTGATTGGCCCCAGAAAATAGTTGTTGCCTCAGAAACCAGTCTGGTCGCTTTATACGACCTCGTCCCTGAATATCTAGTTCCAAATACAACATGCTTGGTCGCTTTATGGTCCATAATATAGAGGGTTTGGTCGCCCCCTTACACAACTAGTTGTGGAAACCTCTAATACATGCTTTCTACTCATATCTACGTGTTTTTTTATCAATTCTTACCATTCGTAAGTGAGATATAGTACTGAAAAACCACATTTTTGGTGCCACTTCTTAAGTGGAAAATCTTGGAAGCATAAAACGGTATCATATAATAATTATGGTCAAAAGCCCTTAACTGGAGGTTTGCAAAAACACCTCCTGCAACTTCCTTCTCCAGCCCCACTTAATACGCCACGCAATTTAAGTCCTACAAACACCAATATATTAGTAGTATCCCATCTCTGCTTTCTATGACACACATAGCAGATTAACACAGGGAAATTAACATATGTTTTTTTGGTTATATATGTTTGTTGTTTGATGTTTTGTTGGTTATGTTTGCCGGTTATGTTCCTGGATGTGATTGATGTTTGTTGTTTGTTGGTTATGTTGTTGTTTTATGTTTGTTGGTTATGTTGGTTGTTGATGGTTATGTGGTTCGATTGTTATGTTTGTTGGTTATGTTTGTTGTTTGTTGGTTTGTTTGTTACTGATTATGTTTTGTTTGATGTTTGTTGGTTATGTTTGTTGGTTATGTTATTAGATGTGGGCTGATGTTTATTATTTGATGGTGGTTTTGTTTATGTGGTTTGATGTTTTGTTGGTTATGATTGATGTTTGTTGATTTTGTTGTTTGTTGGTTTATGTTTGTTGTTGGTTGTGTTTGATGTTTGCTGGTTATGTTTTTGGACATGAGTGTAGTTATTTCATGTTTTTGTTGTTGGTTAGTTTGATGTTTGTTGATTATGTGGATTGTTGGTTATGATGTTTGATGTTTGTTGGTTATGTTGGTTGTTGAGGTTATGTTTGATGTTTGTTGGTTATGTTTGTTGGATGTGATTATTGATGGTTATGTTTGATGTTGGTTTATGTTGTTGGCTATGTTTCGTTGGTTATGTTTGTGGTTTTGTTTGTTGTTTTGGATATACTTGAAAATAAATGGAGTTACTAGCCAATGCCACCCCTTGTTTCTAGGCAAATTCCCCATGTCTAGACACTTATACATATCCAAAAATGCCTCCCCAGGTTGTAGAAGCCATATTGTTTTGCCATACTTAACCACTACTTTAACGGTATATCACGTACACACCCCTTTGTATTTAGTGAGCATATCCTCTTACGTCACGCCACACCCCCCTATGCTTTAAAGATTTAGATGCGTGGAGCTACCAACCCCTCAACCCGTCACACCTACGCCAGACTCCGTGACACACCCCTCTGACTCTAATGGCGTCATACGACTTATCCCGTTTCAAAACAGGACCGGTCTAATATGCACGAAGCAATTTTATATAACTTTGCAGCAGGAACCCATGGGGAATCTCCGCTTGTAACGTAACGAGAGCACACACCTTACGTAATGATTATGCACACACTGTCACGTAATACTTTTTTCGCCAAAAAACCCCAAAGCGTTTTTTTTCTTTAACTTATTTGGCGGAACACACTTTATGTAAGGTCACGTAATGATTATGCAACACTGTCACTTAACACTTTTTTTTTCGACCGAAAGTCTCAAGACAATTTCTTTATTATGGCATTTATTTTTTCGCTCGAAACACTTTTCATTATTTTTTCCCTACTTTCTTGACCCGCGCCAGGACTCGTAAGGTCAATTCCTTCCAATGGCGGTTTTGTGTCCTTAAATGGAAGGACTAAACATGTTCTTCTCAGTATTTTGAATCTGCCGAAACATATTATAAAATTAACCCATTGCGTGAAGCTAAGATTCCCTATTTTGGCAAACACTAGAATGACGTATTACTCTCCCAATTTCACACGCTCCAGGAGACATTTACTCTCAAGATATTATATAAGAGAAAATGTATGTCTTACTTGTACTAAGGAATACATCTTAAAAACACAGACATTGTATATAAAAGCTTTTATTATTTCAAACAAATTGACAAACAATATTAAAACATAGAAAAAGGCAGTTTAAAAACACGATAAAAAATAAAGGCTGGAAAACGCGTTTTCCCTTAGTTTTTTCAAATCAATGATACATTTTAGAAACGAACGTGCCTCATTCGGCATCCCCACCTCTGAACAGAAGATTCAATATCTGTATAGATTTATCATAATTCTAAAACATTTAACTTTTAGCTTTTCGGCATTCCGTTGACTAAAAAATAGAATGACACTTTATGCCATAATTCGCTTGAAAACCCCCCGTACTGAAGAGACACAGTCCGTTTTTGGCTAAAATAAATGTCTATGTTAGGCAGTTTTATTTTATAGCATTATCAGTTTATTTATAGCCATTAGCAGTACCTTTTACAAACGAAGGACGTGCCCCTCATCGGCATTCACACCTCTGAAACAGGTGATTCAAAATTCATATAGATTTTTCAAAAATTTTAAGAAGATTTTAAATTTTATCTCGGACTCTCAATAAATCCAAAGTGGAGGGCATGTTGACATTTATAACCCACACGGGTATCAACCTAGTACTAATCATAACCCATTTAACTTAACCCCCGTTCAACTAAACCTCTGTTTAACCCTACCTTTTCCGATTGTAGATGTAAATGAGACCCAATTTTATAACCGTGCATCTGAACCCGTTTTTTTAACTGAATGACCACGTTCATCAGAGTCTCCGATTTTTGCATAACCTCCCTCTGTCTCAGCTCTCATGCAACCCAGGGACATTTTTTCAGCAAAAATATCAAAAACAGGCAAGGCGGGAAAATTCTTTTTCCCAATTATCCCGCGTATTGCGGGGGAGTTTGGTTGGTGTATACTAATTTCGTTATGCAAAATCCTGACTTCAGCTGGGCGATAAAGGAGGTTAAAAAAACGGTCTTGCTCAGACGATAGCTTAAAAAAAGTAGTAATAATAGGGAAATTATCATACTTTGAATTTCTAGGACATTTCCGCCTCTGAAATCACATCATCCCTGTTTCTAGCACTCATCTAGCAAGATTCCAGTCCCCTGGCAGACCCACCCGGGATTCCAGACATTCCATTATTTCTTGTATATTGGCATGCTTCCTAGCCATTTTACTACATTGTTTTTCTAGACGAAGATCCCCGGATTTCCCGTGACCAGGTCTCTAATAGAATGACGCCAGTCTATTCTCACAAGCTAGACTTAAAAAGGTCTTTTTAGTCTGAAGGGACTAGACACTACATGGGTGCTGCGTAATTAATCAAAGGCACTGCATATTTTAAGCAATAACACCTAATGGTCAGAGTTTGGAAAAATCCGTCATTGCCGAGAAGAGTAGGTGCCCACAACTGTTAAAAAGTATATTAATAGCCCAGAGAACAAATGGGGCTGCTATACTTGTTTTTCACCACTTGACATCAGCGTATCACGCCCCCGCACCCCCCGTCATCCACATGACAGCCAGCTCTCACCCCCTAGAACATTTTCAACCTTTTTCGTTTCCGAAAATAAACCACTGAAATCTAAATAAAACAACCCTTTGTTTTTTTTTGTTTTTTTTTTTTTTACTTGACCTGCCAGGGGAATCAATATTTCATTGCTAGAATGTGCTTGCGTCACAATGAAAATTCACACCACAGAGGTATTTTTTTTAAAAACACTTTTAGGGCTTTTCCCTTGTTTCGGTAATGATTTTACAGGTTGATCGCGATTTCTAACACTGTGGCCCTTGGAATTTCTACAGTGGTCTTGATTTCAAGGGTACCCCTGCTTTCCTATAGTTTGCCTAGCGTTTCTTATGAAATTGACAGGGTTTTCATTGTTTTGCCTAATTGATTGCAATGGCAAGTTGTGACCATTGATTTCTTCACTTTGCATCAACAATATCGATGTGCTTTATGGGTCTTGATTTTCTGATGGTTTTGGTCTGCGAGTCTCCTAGGGGTTGACTCTGCTCATGTAGATATGTACCTTTATGATTTTTTCCTGGAATACGACGCCTTCTTGACTTTAATATTTCCATAGGAGGCAATATAGACACCCAAAACGTTTCCTCACTTGATGCCTTTGATAAGAATGTTTAGGTAATATGATTTTGTTTTTCCTGTGTGAACACCAAGCATTCTTGGGGTTTAATGTTTTCCTCTGATAGGGATATATTGGCAGCCAACTGTAATCTTTTGTTTTTTAGTCACGAACTTTACAATCACCATGATGGCTTCAACACTTTCTTTCTTCAACCTATTCCGTTTTTGTCTTGACATACAACTTCATCCAAGGAAATTTCTTATTTCTGAGTCTGCATTCGAAATGCGAGGTAGGGACAGCCACCCTCTCTACGAGTTCTGCCAGGTCTGGTGAAACTCTTCGACGGCGGAAGTTTCTTTTTCGGGGCGATATTTTTCTCCACATCAAGTCTTAATAATTTCTACTCATATCTTTTCCTCTTTCAGAGTCACTAAAGTGTATGGCAGCTTGCGCCACTCTGGGGAGTCAATATCCATGAGTTTTGGCATAAGACTTGGAAATCGCCAGCACCTTCTACCTATAACACGTAGTGACGAGAATTACTGGTTCTTTCTTTCAGTTCCCAGGGCCATCTTGGAGATTTTTGACTTTAAACTGAAGTGAACTTTTCCCACAAAAAGGATCACCGTGTGGTGAATCGACTTCAAGCGTTTTTGCTGACTGCGGCTATAATATGACAACCTAAAAATCTTTTCGGAAAAAGTGGTTTACGTCCTCAGGGGCTATGTTACCACTCTGCCATTGATGCCTAAGGAATTCCGCTCTCACTCATCTCCTTCTAAAAAAAATAATCTTCTAATAATTTGTAATGTTTCGAGTTTGATTTGATTGATCTTTATACAGTCTCTAAGAAAATTTTCTTGTATGAAGTATTGCTACACAGCGTCTCGATAGGAACTTTGCCACAATCAGACTGCACATATCCGACGAGGTTTTTTGCCTGCTTGCGAAAAAGGACATTGAACGGAGTTGCAGAGTCGTTAAGAGAACACACTTATGCGGAAAATTCAAATACCGCTGACAACTTGCCCGGTATGCTGCTGCAAAGCTAGCATGAAAAAACTGTTTCAAGGGCACTCCACACTGCATCAAGAAGCTAATTCACAAGCTGCACTAGTTGATCTATACAGATCAAGAGTATCACAATGCCCACTAAGTCACGCAGCAAGCCATCTTTTGCGTGTCTGCGAAGATTTAAAGCAGTCTCTTCAAATATATGTTTTATAGAACTCCTGAAACTCAATTAAGAATAGTAGCTTCTTTTTTAAATTGAAGGTAACGTAATTAATAACCTATCCTCACAAATTAACTTTTCAAAGGGATCCAAAGCGGAGAAGAAATCGAGAGCTGGAGAAAGAAATCTGCTCTGCTCTCATTCAAATCATGGCACATACCTAATTCCCCTGCTTTGCGTTATTATGCCAGTCTTTCTTCCTTGCAGCCTAATTGCCAAAGTGGTCATGGCTGAAATACTAAACAATTGTTGGACTGAAATACTAAACATTGTTGACTTGTTTGGCAAAAACAAACACAAGTTGACATAACATGCTCTAGCCAATGTTTACCAATATTTTGGAATTACATTGTCACTATTTTTTCCATTTCCTCACTGTGATTGACTCGACTCTAATACTCTTCTTGATTAATGGCAAAGCCCTAATTGCAGGTTAGACAAGCAACAAAGTTTCAAAAGGATAAAAAATGGAGGTGTTTTTTAAAGCTTGCATGAAATAGCCTTAATTTGAAACTGAATTTTAAAATAGAATGTAAGAAGTCTCCTCTGCTCCTCATTCAAATCTTTCTCACAGCCAATATTTTTTGAAAGTTAATATTTTGCATATCCTGCTCTTGATGAATCCTCATCTTGAACCACTGGCCAAGGCCTACTTACAGGCTAAACAAGCACAAAAGTTTTTAAAAGGAACAGGAAAAAATTTATCGATCACCACGGTTGATCTTTGAATATGGCAAAGTAGCCAGTTTTTGAGTCCACATCTATATTCCATTATGGATACCAATGCTTTACATTCCTAGACGAGCTCTACCAATTACGTTTCGGTCGCGAAAATTCGAAAAAAAAAGAAAAAACCATCTCTGGTGTGTGGTTTGATTTTGCGATGTGACGTTATTAGGAGTTGTTCTATACATTGCCTTAGATTATGCTCAATTTCACCATACCTAACAAACTACTACATACTACTACTAACACACTCACTGCGCCCAGCCGCAGAGGCCAACACAGCAAGCACGCTCTTCCTCCACCCAAATCTATCAAAGCATCCCTTTTTTAACCCCCCACGAGTTCCCATTTCCTTTAATCTTTCTTTATGACGTCCTCCCACCCTCTAGAAAAAAAAAAACCCCCACCCCGAAAAGGTACCGACTATTAATGCCGTCTTGTTTAGATACCTTAAAAAATTATCATATCAGTCCTCCTCTCAAAAAAACGAAAAAAAAAGTGATGACCTGACATCATAAGAATAGGCAGTACAATTACAATCCCCTCTAAAACAAAGAAATATAAATAAAAATTCATCTTTTTATCTCTAGTCTATTATTGGTAATAAGGGCCTTACTGAAACTTTTCCTTCGCCTTTGTTTACGGGCTTTTCTAAAATCTCTTCAGTCCAAATGTCCACCTCTTTTAAAATAATTCGGGCAACGTCGTTACTCCATTTTCCATAAAAAATCAGAAAACTAAAACTTTTTGAATTTATTTATGGCAAATCATAAAATTATACATTTTTCCAGAATTAAGTCAGAATCTAGGAATAAAGATGTTATAGTAGTTAAAGCTAAGCGGTCTATTGTTCATTGCTAAAAGACAAAATAACATTTCAAAATAGAGCCAATTCTTTGAAACTATCAACTAAGAATGCTTTTATGCAGTCACATACGCCCTCGAAAAACTACTAGCTTCCCGGGTCTGGCCATGGGCAAGGCCAATAAACCGAAGGAACAACGATATAGCCTATTTAATACTATAAGATTAAAGGAATTGACGCCAAAAGCTTTGAACTAGAAACAAAAGTTAGCTTGATGTCTTTGGTGTAAAGATGTCTCCAAAAGATCGCTTGGGACTTCGACAATCATTATAGAAGGATTAAGAGAGTGCATTACAAGATTACACGATTACTTTTTGTAAATCTTTTTCAATTCTTACTTGCTCTTTGTATTCTTTCTGGCTTTTTTGAAAGTTTGTGTTTTCAGATTAAATTTATTTTCATTAACTTTAAGATTAACAAGATGGCGATATACCCGTTTTATAGATTTGAGATCTTTAAGACTCAAGTTTACTTCGTATGCAAGAAAGCTAGTTTTTAAGGTCTACTTATAAATTTACAGCAAACCATTGGACTTAGCCTTACCATTGCGGGGGACGACATTACTTTGTTAGTTGTAAATAACAGTCAAGGCGTACTCGTTTCGATTGGAGAGCTAGAATTAGATTCCTGGCACAGGAATTAGTTTGTGCATTTTGAATGTTTTGTTAGTATAGAAATTGAAAAATTTCACAATCAAGCTTCAGTGATTTTTCTTCAAGCAAAGAATGGTGTTTCTAACTGGTTTATGACCGCCAAGGAGAATTTAAAGTGTTTTCCGCAAAGTTAAAAAACGTCAGTAAGCCAGACATTTCGATTTAACATCTTTTTAGATAAAATTTTAACACTACTACTAGCATAAAGAAGGTTTTAGGAAACATTATTTCCAGATAATTGAACATAAGTGTTTAGACACTGATTCTTATAGATTTATCTAGGCACGTTCAGTACAATTTTTTTTGAAGGTTATCTTGTTTGAATTTTGTAAATTAACAACAATTCTATTTAATTAAATGGAAGATCACATCTGCGGTTAGAACAATATTTTTAACCAAGAGCAAAATGCAATCACGAAAACTTAATGACGTTCTGTGTGTCTAGATTTGCTGTTTACGATCCAGTCTTCGCTGGCGTGAGTGAGTCTCTAGCGCAATTCACAAGAAGCACATATTCACGCTCTTCATCTTTCTTTACGTAAAAAAAAAAAAAAAAAAAAAAAAAAAAAAAAAAAAAAAAAAAAAAAAAAAAAAAAAACAAAAAAATAGTTGCAGTAGATGTTTCAAGCCGTGATTGCCAGCGTAGGGTGCAGGCCCACGATGATGGGGCATGGCAGTACTTTGGTTGAGTCGCGGGCAGGACGTGTACTCTTGCTGACTATACTTTAGAGCTTAATTTCGAAAAAAATATTTTTACATGTGAATGATATCGATTAATACGCATTTAAGAGCTAAAAGATGCATGCAATAATACATGTATTGTCATAAATGGATGTTTAAATACAGACCCATTTTTCATTTAGCATAAAATATTCCTATAGTAACAGCGAAAAAACAATACCAAGTTGTTGTATCATACCAGTTTTTTTACTGATATATTTAGTTGAATTATGTATACAAATTTGGACAGCACATTTAAGTATCGTTGAGAGGGGTGTTCAGGATTTTAGACATGCCCCCTAGTTGGGGAATGGTCGTCGAAATTTTGTTTGGGAAACTACCGTGCTATAGCACCTTTTCTACAATATATCCCGAAGAGGGAGAGATAAATAAAAGGGTGATCAGTATTAACTTTGGGAATAAAGAAGAAAAATAGCAGTGAATTCGTCTTTTGAGGAAAATAATCAACGTCTCTAGCTTACCAAGTAAACTTTAAGCTAATCAGAAAAAATTCATAATAAAATTATTCTGGGTATTCTTCTTGTTTTTCCGTTTTTATTTTATTTTGAGGCGATGAATAAAAGAACATACTTTCCAAAAGGGGACAATAATTTCAATGTTTTTTATTTCTTTTTACAACCTGGGTTCTTCATACTAACTTTCCTTAGCTGTACAAAAGAACCCAACCAACTCCCCCAATTTCGATTTACTCCCCAGTCTTCTACAGTTAATATAATCCTATTTTCAGCAACTTTAAATGAAGCTTCTTGATTTTTCCTATTTACGCTTGTCACGCTATCGGTGTTATCCTAGTAATTTAATTCGACTATCCTATACCACTCCATTGAAATTCCTGCAATTAATATATATATTA
>JAPEVW010000538.1:0-81928 GCA_027921565.1 Artemia sinica | reverse complement strand
GTTACCTCAAAAAAATTGAAACAATTTTGATTTTGGCATCATTTGAACCGGAAAAAAAATCTCTCGAACATAGAAAAAAACCGGCCAAAACCGGTCAAGGTGAAATTGGTGGTGAACTTGCACTTTTAAAAAGTCGGTGATAGGAAAATCTGAAACATAGATCACGAATATGAACTCAGTTCTATGTTTTGACCATCCCTGAGTCGTTTGCTCCCTCACGCACACATATATACCCAAGCGATAAAAGCGTGCATTAATACATGTTGGATATAACATGAAGTCGGATCCACTCAAAGAAAATTTATACCTATGTGGAAATGCTAGGAAAAAGTCGTGTCCTGGCATCTTGCATATTTCCCTCCCCCCTCCCCTCCCCGCGCAAACCCAATAAATAAATGGGTTTGCACACATCTCAAAATTGTCTGGGATCTGCGATGTTCTTCAACGCTCTTGGTGAGAAATCATTCAATAAAATTGTGGTAATGCACTAGAACAAACTGACCCATTTTTTGCCGACATTCGAGTTTGAAAGGAACGTGTAAACAGTACACTTATTGATCAATTTTGGTTTCTAGTTAAGTTTTTAGTTACATTCAAGAACCAAGATCTGAATTACCTACCTCGTTGGTAATCGCGTACGATGAATGAAGCCATATGTCATACGACGTTATAATAAATATTATCCAATATTGTAATAATATAATATTTTAATAAACAAAACACACGAATATACAAAAATATGCAACAAAAAACAAATCTATATAATAATGTCATCAAATTTTAAAATATACAATTTAATTTAATAGAAAAAAACATGCCGTTGATCATACTCCAAATTACGGGATTTTTCTCATGATTTTTTCGTATAATTTACTAACTTCTCTCATTTTCCCAGTTTTTGTCGTTCCCCTGAAATGTATATTTTTTTAGTTTACAAAAAAATTAAAGACTTAGATCTCTCTATCTTCATTGTTCCTATTCAGCTAAAATGTGGCATTTATGAGTATCACCGGGGAAATTACCCAATTTCAGGGACAGGGTCAAGCCTAGAGTTTATTGCTGGTTGAAAAATTTAGAATATGAATTCTTGAATTTAAAACCTATCAACTCTTTGTTTGAGAAAGAGGAGTGTAAATCGGCAGTCTTCATAAAAGATTATACGCTGTTGTTTTACACGTATTGTCTGACTGGCCCTTCGGCTAGGAGAGCTGTGATATAATACAAATATACAACCTATGACTAAATAAATCCTCGATTCTTCACTCAAGATAATAATAGACACGTTAGTTGATAAAAATAAAAGATGTCACTCAAGCCAACTGTTTCAAAAATAGCTAGAACCCTATACAATGAATAACTGAGGTAGAAGTGTAAATTGAAACTCATTTAAACTGTACAGATTATAGCTTATTATAAGGAAACAAATTATTAAACATACGTCAAAATTAGCGAATGAAAACTTAGTACAGTGGTAAAATAGTGTGATAGAAAATGGATGAACATCCTCCAGAGCCATTGTTGGCACATAGGGTGTCAAACATATATGATGTTTCAGTTACTGGTTCTTTTTAACAACAGCAGGTAACAAGCCTGTCACCCAGCAAGCTGAATCTTGGTACAAAAATAAAAGATAAATAAGATAAAATTTGAGTTTTAAACAGTGCATTTTAGTCCGGTTTTCAGAAAAAGAAATTACTTTTGAAATTTGTATAATTTTAAGTGTCAAATCAGGAAAAATATGAACTTTAAAATGTATTTAATGCCTTTTCAATTTCTTTGCAAGAAATTGCAAAATGGCAATTTTTCAGAATAAGCTGACATTTTGGACTGAGTCCATTGGTGAATATTCTAAACTGAAAAATTTAAAACATATTAATTAATTCTTTTCAGTGCAGATTTTGAGCTGTTTTAAGAGCACGCAAAACCTCCAGTTAAATATAATACATTTGGAAACCCCCTCTATTACTTGACGATCTAGGTATTTTTCAGTCTTATATTTAGTCTTTAGAAACAAACGCTTAGTTCAGACAATCTGGACAGTTTTGATTTAAATTTACAAGTTGTCTTTATTTTAATAAACCAGTGACACACAAGACAAACTTGGGTATAGATAGCCTATATATAGGCCCCCAGGGATTTTCTGGGCTGAAAAAAAATCTAAATAGGTCAAGAGTTTGAGATAAGTTGGTTAGAGCCGTAATTTTGGAAAAAAAAACTCATGTAAGTGACGTTATGTTTATAAACATTTCAACAGCATAATTTACATCTTTTTTCCCCTGGGAGTGGTTGCATTGGTTTTAGTATCTATGACGCATACAAAATTACACAAGATGGCAAATGAGTTTTCAACAGATAAAGAAGAAGGCATGGAACAAAGAACAGCGAAAATCCCTCTGAACAGCTAAAGAAAAAGGCATCAAATTATAAAACACCAAAAATCACATTGAATTGCAAATGAAATATTTCTAAGGGGAGGGGGATTTTTCCGTGGAGGTGGAGCAAGGTATCCTGGCGTTATTTAAAAAACGATCAGAAATAAAAAAATAAGGTTTTTCAACTAAAAGTTAGGGAGCAACATTAAAACTTAAAACAAACAGAAATTATTACGTATATGAGGGGAGTTGTCCCCTCCTCAAAAACTCGCTCTTTACGCTAAAGTTTAAATTTTGTTCCAATTCTTTGAAAAACGGATCCTGAAAACACAACGGTCGTTTAATTAGAACAATAAGTAACCTTTTTTCAAAGTGCCGAAAAACTGTAGCGTGAAGAGCGAGGTGTTGAGGAGGGGGCGGTGGGAAAACCTTCTCATATACGTAATATATTTTGTTCGTTTCAAGTTTTAATGTTGCTCCTTACTTTCAGTTGAAAAACTTGTTGTTGTTTTTTTTTTTATTTAATGAAGCTTAGAGACAAACATATTTCTAAAGACAATGGAAAAAGTATGTCAATTCAAGTAAAAGTATATAAAAATGAAAAAATTGAAAATAATTTGAAAGTAATTTTTTGAAAGTAATTACAAAAAAAAAACATACAAAACAATAGCTTACTTACAAAAACTAAGATATAAACTCCCAGCATTCAGTTCTGTTGAGCAATGCCGAAGCGTTGGACGGATATTTTTTAACAATATCGTCAGTTTTGAACTTCGTTATCAAACACCAAAATATTTAATACCTTTAGACTCAGTGTTTATAAAAAGTAACGCATTATCAAAGTAGTTTGTTCAAAGCAAAACATTAAAACTAAAATTAAGAAAATCAAATAAAATTTTTTAATTTAATTTTGAATGCCAAAAGCCAGTATATTTGACACCTCTACACTTCATAATTGTAAAAAAATAAATCTTTTTCAAAGTGACAAACTAGATAAATATAATCACTCCTGGAAAAAAAATGATAATAAAACAAAAAAAACGTATCTGGTCAGGGGGAAAACATAGAAATTCCCAGCATTCCGTTCAGAGGAAACATTTCTGATTATAGTGGCTTATCAGCTCATTGGTACTCTTGCAATGCAAACAAAAGTTGACGGCATATTTTTACCGAAATTGCCCCTTATTAAGTTGTTATCCTTGCGTTTTCTATAATTATACGAACTTTCTTGTGTACTAATAACTGCGCTAATTACTAAAAAAAAAAATACAAATTTTTATGGTTTTAGCATGGTCGAAAATATAATAACTATGTCTTTTAGGATGACTTAATCCCCAAAGTGCCCGGGGAGAGGGCTGAAAGTTATGAACTTTACCCAATGTTAACATATAGTATTGGTTATTGGGAAGTATACAGACGTTCTCAGGGGGATTTTTTCTGGTAGTGGGGGAGGGGGATTGGGGGTTATGTGAGAGGATCTCTCCGTGAAGGAAGTTTTCATGGGGGGGTGGGGACATTGCTATGAAGGGGGCACCGGATTTCCCAGGATTATTGAAAAAAAAAAGATCAGAAATTAAATAAAAAAAAAAAAGTTTTTCAACTGAAAGTAAGGAGCAACATCAAAACTTAAAACGAACAGAAAATATTACGTATATGATTGGGTTCAACCTCGCTCTTTAAGCCAAAGATTTTTTTGTATTTCCATAAGAGCTATTATTCTAATTAACGGCCTTTGTGATTAAGGGGTCATTTTTTGAAGAATTGGAACAAAATTCGAACTTTAGCTTAAAGAGCAAGGTATTGACTAGGGGGCGAACCCCCTAATATACGTATTAAAAAATTATATGAATATAGAAGTTCGTTACGTAGGTTAATTCGTAAGTTACGTATATTCATTACTAATAAAAAACGTTCGTAAATAAAATTAAACAAGTTTCGAGAAAGCCATTTAACCAAATAAAAGTAAAATTAATATGCAAATTTTGTTTTAATTATTCACGTACGGTGAGCAAAAATCAAAACCTGCAGTAATCCAAAAACGCTCAAAAATTAAATGAATAAAAAAAACAAGTTTTTCTAACTGAAAGTAAGGAACGACGTTAAAACTTAAAACTAACAGAAATTATTCCGGGTATGAAAGGGGCTGTCCCCTTCTCAACGCCTCGCTCTTTACGCTTAAGTTTGACTTTCTCACAACCCTATTTTTTTAAACAATAAAAAACTTTAGCGTAAAGAGCGAGGTGTTGAGGAAGGGACAGCTCCTTTCATATACAGAATAATTTCTGTTCGTTTCAAGTTTTAACGTCGTTCCTTACTTTCAGTTAGAAAAACTTGTTTTTTTTATTTAATTATTGACAAGGATCGTTATTTACTTACCATTCATTACTATGAAGAATTTCTTTTTTTTTTTTTTTGTTCCAACCAAATCATAAAGAAAAAATGTTTGTGGAAAACTGGAAAGGGGTCACTCAGTCACAAATTAGAACTTATGTTTTCCTTATTAAGGGTCAAAATCAATTGGCAGGCTGCAAAAATGGGACAACACGCATTTTTTCATTAGTTTTTCTCTATTCTGCTCTCTTTCCTTTGGTTTCCTTATAATTACTTTATAGTCCCATATTTCCAGGGCCCCCCTCTTCCCCCTGCCGGTGCCCATTGCAAGACTTAAAACAAAATAAGTTTCACATTCCCAAGCCCCCCCCCCTCTGCCGGTGCCCATTGCAATACTTAAAACAAAATAAGTAAGGCTGGACAGTTTGCAAAGTGATTTGTTTTTTTTTTTCCTATTTTTGGCCGTACCAAAGTTTTTTTCCCTGTTTTGTAGTAGGGAAAGTTTTTTTTCCCTGTTTTGTAGTAGGGAAAGTTTTTTTCCCTGTTTTGGCCGGTACCAGCTCCATAAAATTGAGCATCGAGTTCGGGCATGTTAAAAAGCCCAGAGTAAAAAACATTTCCATTAGAACAAACTTAATTTGGCTTAAATTTAAATTCCTCAAAACGGTAAAAAAAACGACAAATTTTTATGCTAATTACAGGAAAAAATTCACAAGAATAATAGAATTTAGGAATAAACGTACTCCTCTGATCCTCTTATGACCTACTTGAATATAAAACGGCCTTAGATTAAAAGGAAAATATTATTCAAAAGGAAAACACACCTTTCATCTGCGCATGTAGATTAACTTGTAACGAAAATTATCACTAGATGCAATTCTTTTTATCATAACCAACTTTCACTAAAGTTTTTCGATCGACTAAATTGAATGTCTTTCATAATCTATAAAACTCATGCACTTTTCAATTCTATGAAAACGATAGATGCAAAACAAAAAACAACTCACGTTTTGCGCTTCATTTATCTCTTTTGGTGTATTTTCTTTAGATTTCTCCATCTCTAAGGGTTTCTGATCTTCTATCAGTCTTCAAAGGAGCTAGAAAGGGCAATGAAACATGAAGGAAAAAAGGGAAAACATCATTATGGCGAAAATACACTGGAGAGATGATCCTTCCCCTCACCAAAGCCATATCCAGAGGGAGGGGGGCTACCGGTTATAAATCCTCCTCTCTGAAATTTTGTGGTCCGACCCGTACAAAAAGTAACAAAATGCATATAAAAAATTTTGATGCGTTTTGTGAAGTTTCCTAGATCTGAACCAGAAGATACAATGGGCTGAAAACCAAAAAATTGAGTTTTGTACTTTTTTAGGGGCCTAAGGGAATACCCCTATTTGTCAGTTACAGAGAGAATGAAGGGTCTATATTGGTGCAGTGATTTTGATCTTAGCTTGGTAATTAAATATAAAAAAATAAGTTTTTTCAACTGAAAGTAAGGAGCAACATTAAAACTCAAAACGAACAGAAATTATTCCGTATATGAAAGGGAAGTTCCCCTCCTGAATACCTCGTTCTTCACGCTAAAGTTTATAGCACATTTTAAACAAGCTTGCTATTCTAATTAAAAAAATTAGACAAACATTCAAACTTTAACATAAGAAAAAAGTATTGAGGAGGAGGACAACCCCTTTATATATGGAATAATTTCCGTTCGTTTTGAGTTGTAATGTTACTCCTTACTTTCAGTTAAAGAAAATATTTTTTTTTTAATTTAATTTCTGATCGTTTTTCAAATAATGCCGGTAAATCTGGTTCACCCTTCAATTCCCTCCCCTCAAGGGAAAATGCTCCGTGGAAAGTTTCTCCTACGTAAAATACACCCCCCCCCGTAAAATTTCTTCTGGACAATTCCATCCTCGCTAGAAATCTAACTCCGTAAAATTTCTCGCAGAGGATTCAGCCTGAAAAATTCTCCTTAGCATACTTTCATTCAAAAGTCCTTTAAGTTCTAATCATTTTTCTGATCACTCCGAAAATCCCTATTCCCCCTTCCATGCAAATACTTTACCGGAAATCCAAAGAGGGTGAAAATTTCCCACGAAAACCTCCCCCTGAATATATCCACATGCAAAATTGAGTATGCAAACAAAAAGTAGGACAAAAAACCATAAGTACAGGACTTCTGTCACCTAGTGTAAAATTTTCCCCGTTCACCCTCGGAAATTTCCTCCACACTGAAAATTATCCCCATAGAAATCCACCCCCAGTAGAGAATTCCCTTCCCCGGAATAATGTCTGTATACATCCCAATAAAAAATACTATGCGTAAGCATTGAGCATACCTTATAACTTAAAGACCTATTCCCAGGGCCTGGGGGGGGGAGTCATGTTATCTCCAAAAGCAATAAATGTTGAGACTTTTCAACTATTTTGAACGAAATGGTTATCTCAAAATTTTTATCAGATGATTTTGGGAAGAAAGGGGCGCGGGAGGGAACTGGTTTCCTTCCAAACTTTTTCGGTACCATTAAAAGGACACTAGAACTTCTAATTTTCGCCCAAAGAAACCCTCTCTCGATGTTCTAGGGCCGATACAACAATCAACCTCGAATTGATGCGATACCTCGAATCACCCCTCGAAAAAAAATAGTAAAAAAAACACGCATCCGTGATCTTTCTTCTGATTAAATAGAAAAAGTTTTTTCAACTGAAAGTAAGGAGCAACATTAAAACATAAAAGCGAACAAAAATTAATACGTATATGAGGGGGTTCATCCCCTAGTCAATACCTCGTTCTTTACGCTAAAGTTCGAATTTTGTTCCAATTCTTTAAGAATGACCCCTAAATCACAAAGGCCGTTTAATTAGAATAAATAGCTCTTTTGAAAGTACTAGAAAAAACTTTAGCGTAAAGAGTGATGCATTGACTAGGGGGCAAACCCGCTCATATACGTAATAAAATCTCTGTTCATTTTAAGTTTTAATGTTGCTCCTTACTTTCAGTTGAAAAATCCTTCTGTTTTATTTAATTTCTGATCGTTTTTTAAACAATGCTAGGAAATCCGGCGCCCCCCTCATAGAAAAGTACCTTCCCCTATGAAAAAATTCCGCCATGGAAATATCCTCCCACGTAAACCCCCTCCTCCCACCCACCCCAACCAGAAAAAATACCCCCTGAAAACGTCTTCATACTTCCCAATAAACCAATACTATATGTAAACAATAAGCAAAGCTCACAACTTGCGGTCCTTCCCTCGGGGACTGTGGGGAATTTAGTCATCCTCAAAGACATAGTTATTAGATTTTTCGACCATGTTGAACAAAATGGTTATCTAAAAATTTTGATCGTGTGACTTTGGAAAAAAAGAGTGTGGGAGGGGGCCTAGTTGCCTTCCAATTTTTGGGGGTCACTTTTAAAAGGGCACTAGAACCTTGAATTTATGTTTGAATGAGCCCTCTAGCGATATTCTAGGATCACCAGCGTCGATGCAATCACCCCTGAATTTTTTTTTTTTTAATAATTAATAAACACTCATTCGTGATCTTTATTCTGGCAAAAAACAAAAAATTCCACATTTTTGCAGATAGGAGTTTGAAACCTCTACAGTTGGGTTCTATGATATCAGAAATAAGGCAAATTTTCTCGGGCTTGTAACTTTTGATGGTAAGACTAAACTTGATGAAACATATATTGAAATAAACATAAAAATCTGATTCTTTTAATCTATCTATCGGTATCAAAACTCAGTTTTTTTTAGTTTCGGATACTACTCAGCTAGGTCCGCTCCTTACTAACAATTAAATAAAAAAAAAAACAAGTTTTTTTAAACTGAAAGTAAGGAGCGACTGTCCCCTCCTCAACGCCTCGCTCTTTACGCTAAAGTTTTTTATTGTTTTGAAAAATAAAGTTGTGAGACAGAGTCAAACTTTAGCGTAAAGAGCGAGGCGTTGAGGAGGGGACAGTCCCCTTTCTTATACGGAATCATTTCTATTCGTTTTAAGTTTTAGTGTCGCTCCTTACTTTCAGTTTAAAAAAACTTGTTTTTTTTATTAATTTTTGAACGTTTTTGAATAAATGCAGGTTTTGATCTTGGCTCACCGTACATGAATAATTAAAACAAAAATTTTCATATTAATTTACTTTTATTTAGTTAAATGGCTTTCTCGAAACATGTTTAATTTTATTTACGAACGTTTTTATTAGTAATAAATATATACGTAACTTACGAATTAACTTACGCAACGAACTTCTATATTCATATATTTTTAATACATTTATTAGGGGGTTCGCTCCCTAGTCAATACCTTGCTCTTTAAGTTCGAATTTGTTCCAATTCATTAAAAATGACCGCTTAATCACTAATTAGAATAAAATAGCTCTTATGAAAGTACTAAAAAATCTTAGGCTTAAAGAGCGAGGCATTGACTACAGGGTGAACCCAATTATATATGTAATATTTTCTGTTCGTTTAAAGTTTCGATGTTGCAGTTGACATACTTGTTTTTTTTTCATATTAAATTTCTGATCTTTTTTTAAATAATGCTGGGAAGTCCGGCGTCACCCCTTCATAGCAATGTTCCTTCCCCCATGAAAACTTCCTTCATGGAAAGATCCTCCCACATAACCCCCGACCCCACCCCCCACCCCCCACTACCAGGAAAAATCTCCCCTGAAAACGTCTGTATACTTCCAAATAAACCAATACTATATGTTAACATTGGGTAAGTAAAGTTCAAAACTTTCAGCCCTCCCCCGGGAGGTTCGGGGATTAAGTCATCCTAAAGACATACTTATAATATTTTCGAACATTCTGAACAAAATGGCTATCTCAAAATTTTGATCAGGTGACTTTGGTAAAAAAATGAGCGTGGGAGGGGGCCTAGTTGCCCTCCATTTTTTTTGGTCACTTAAAAAGGGCACTAGAACTTTCAATTTCCATTCCAATGAGCCCTCCCACGATATTCTAGGACAACTGGGTCGATACGATCACCCCTGGAAAAAACAAAACAAAAAACAAACAAATAAACACGCACCCGTGATCTTTCTTCTGGCAAAAAATACAAAATTCCACATTTTCGTCGATGGGAGCTTTAAAACCTCTACATTAAGGTTCTCTGATACGCGGAATATGATGGTGTGATTTTCATTAAGGTTCTATAACTTTTTAGGGGGTCTTTCCCCCTTTTTTTTTCGAAAATTAGCCAAATTTTCTCAGGCGCCTAACTTTTGATGTGTAGGATTAAACTTAATGAAACTTATATATTTGAAATCAACATTAAAATCTGATTCTTTTGATGTATCTATTTGTATCAAAATACCGTTTTCTAGAGTTTCGGTTACCATTGAGCCGGGTCGCTCCTTATTTACAGTTTGTTACCACGAACTGTTTGATTCGTTCCCACGAACTGTTTTGACTAAAAATACAAAATGCCATATTATTTCAGATCGGAGTTTGAAACCTCTAAAGTAGCGTTCTTCTATACGCTGAATCTGATGATGTGTTTTTCATTGAGATTCTTTGACTTTTTAGAGGGTGTTTTCCTCCTTTTTTTAGAAAATCAGGCAACTTTTCTTAGGTTTGTAGCCTTTTATGGGTAATACTAAGTTTAATGAATCTTATATATTTTGAATCAGTATAATAAGCCGATTTAAATATATTCATTGAAATCAAAATTCTATGACATCAAAATTGAAAATGCTAAGTTTGATCGAATTGGCATTATGAATTAATTGTTGATGAAAAACTAGTGCAGAAATAATGCAAACCAAGAAAATGAGCAAATTTGTTGTGAGGGACCTTGGATGGAGCTGAAGGGGAAGTTCAGGAACTAGGAGGGGATAACACATCAATGATGGTAGTAATTTTTATATTAAGAAAGGGTGTGGAATGACAAATTGAACTATATGCTTGTCTCCCTGCTTGCGCATTAATCGAACGTTCTACAAATTTAGGATGTCAAAAAACCCGGTCTACAAAAAAACCGGTAATTCTCTGATCTTCGCAATCCAAAGTCTCGAGTGTGAACGGGCTAACAAGGAAGTACCTTTTTTACTGTTTCTCATGAAAACTTAGCCCACAATATCAAGTTGAACACAACAACAACAGAATTAGTAAGTTAAGTGTTCAACCTTGGGCCCTATTAAAGGCATTAGAGGGGAGGGGGATTGAGATCCAAATAAAATAAAAGCGAATACAAATTTTATTAACTAGTATTTTTCTAATCAGAATGAAAAAAAAATATTTTTTTAGAATTTTCTAATCAGAGTGAAGACAGAATTTTGGGGTTGTTGCAGCCAGTTCAGAAGGGGAATATTCTACTACAATTACCAAAGTTAAGTTTTGCAAGCCTTTATCCGCAAAAAAAAAAACATTTTGAATTTTAGGTTGTTTCCCGATTTTCATCTTCCTTAAATGTTATTTTATTAAAAGTCCTAAAATACGCTTTATGATACCACTAACTACGCAACATCACTGACATAACCCCTTTCACCCTCCCCCCCCCCCCAAAAAAATAAAAGATAACAACAAACAAATCTTACCTAATATTGACCTCTTGGGTTACATACTTGTTGAAACTAAAACAATTAGAATTCAGTTCAGATGAAAAATGATTTAATTCATTTCAATAGTTAGGTTGCTGCGTCAAAGGCCCCTGAGAATAAGCTAAATTGCATTATCAACCACTGAATCAATCAGCAAAACCTTATTAAGCGGACCAGAGAAATTACACAACATTATTTTGACTCAATAAAATTGTGTTTAGCAAGTGAACGTATATTATTTTCTGTTTATAATAAATTTTATTCAACCATATTCGTTAATATCAGTAAGTAGTATCTGTCGATAGCCAAAATTCTGTCAAGGCTAGGAAATTTTCACAGGGGGTAACAAAAGTTCGAAAAATACACTAGTTTTAAATCATATAGCGTCACATTCATCGCGACTGCTAAAAATCATGTATTTTATTTATTATAAAAATTAGAAGACATTAGACTTTAATGTCTTATGTTAGGAAAACACTTATACAGTTTAATGATTAAACTGCATAAGTGATTTCCTAACCTAAGTTAAATTGAATTACTAACCGCTGAGTCAACCAATAGAACTTAGTAAACGAGACATAAAAAGAAGAATTCAATCAATCGCTGAGATAATCCTCGAAAGTGAGGCATAAAAATTAAAACAACACTAAAATGATTCCATAAAAAAATTTAGAATTATTAAAAATGTGCTTAGCAAGTAAATACTTATTCTTTTTTTTATTTGTGATCAAGTTTTCCATATTACATTCTATGTAATCGGTAGTTAGTATCATAAAATGTATAGTTAGGCCACACAAATCTCAGCAAGGGGGGGGGGGGGCCTGAAAACCAACCCAAACCGTTGAAATAACGTATGAACCTTTTATTAGTTAAAGTTGGCGAAATATATGCAGAATCGAATGGTGACCATTAAAACCGGTTACGCGTGCGAATATCTCTACGTAATGGACAACCCAAATTCCCTACAACTCAAGATATAATGTCAGCCAATCAAACAGTTCAGTAGTAATCAACCTTATACTTTGCGGACGCCCCCGTACCAAACAGGTTTTTCTGGTAGATATTCTATTCTAGAGGTCATTACATCTTTGCCAAGAGATTTACGCAATTTCTAGTTCATGGTATATACATGTCTTTTTTTTTAGTGATAAACCAAAACCAGCATGTCTTGTTTCGCTGTTATGCAATTATTTTTTGTATATATTCAGGTTTCAAATTAGGTTCTTCAACAGTTTTGAATAGTTTATTCAACTTAACACTACTGACATTTTTTGTAAATATTTACGTAGAAAATGGATAATTCTAAGCAATTTCTGGTGAGTAAAATTTTCTCATTATTATAATAAAAAGAAATTGTCTTGTCATTAAGCTAAGGAAGAAATTCTTTCCTTACACTGTGTGGTTACCTCTTTTAAAAAGCTTCTTTCATCATTAAATATTAAATGATCCATGTATTTCGTTTTTAGTAAATATTCAAAAAAGAGAGGCATGTTCACTTTGATTTTGGTTCATTTTATATGAAAAATTAAAATAGAATGGCAAAAACATGCACTTTGTTACTGGTTAATCTTTTTGACTACTTAAGACAGACACTAGAACTAAGGGTACTTATGCACTTAGAAGCCTATTGTTTAGGAGCGGAAACCTCTACATAGTTCTCTTATAGGCTGAAATTTACGGTGCGATTTTTATCAAGATCAGTGGGCCTTTTTAGGGATGTTTTTGAAAAAGTGCTTAGCTTTCGATCGGTAATTTGGGATTAGAATAAAATGTTGTTTCTTTTAATGTATTAATTGTTACAAAAGCTTCCTTTTTATTACGGTGCGATTTTTATCAAGATCAGTGGCTTTTTTTTAGGGATGTTTTTTGAAAATACTTCCAGGCCGTCTGCGTTGAAGAATCTCTTCCTGAAATTTAATGCGTTCGAACCCTCACCCCCCCCCCATTTCCTTAAAAATAAAATTTGTTACCTTATAGCCCTATTTAATAAATAACATTGTTAGCTTAGCTATCCTTTTTATTTGACGGGCCTTATTGTCTCATAGGGGATTGACTGAGCCATGTTAATTAACTTTTCCACTTCATAAATTTCTATTTATGTCTACATTTGATTGAACTCTGATAGTTTAAAGAGAAAAAAAAGGCTGTTATACCAAAGACTTTAATAATTTCTGACTAAATTCGAGCCCTAGCCTGTAGGACTATGACCCCCCTCCTTCCCCCGGAAGTCGTGACCCAAAGACTGAGAGACGATGTGTTAGGAGTTTCACTTGCGCTTTAGTCAAAGTAATACGTAAATGTCAAAGGGATTAATTCTATTACATTGCTTCGAGAGCAAATGCTTTCATTTAGAAGCCTTACCGTTATCCTAAATATAGGATAAATAAAAAAAAATTTAACTGAAAGTAAGGAGCAACATTAAAACTTAAAAGGAACACAAATTATTATGTATTTGAGGGGGAGTTACCCCCTCCTGAATACCTCGCTCTTTACGCTAAAGTTTGACTTTTTGTTCTAATTATTTAAGAATGACATCTGGAACACAAGGGCCGTTTATTTAGAATAATAACCTTTTTAAAAGTTCTAAAACAGCTTTTGCGTAAAGAGTGAGGTATTGAGGAGGGGGCAATATCCATGGGCGTAGGGAAGGGGGGGGGGTAGCTTCCCCCCTAGACCTTCAAATTTGCATTAAATATGGCTGAAAAGCAGATGGTTGGGAAAGCAGTTTATAAAAGGCCCTCCATCACACTATCAAAACCCCTGATTTTGAAATCAAGATGTTTTTTTACACTACTTTAGATGCCTAACATAAACTGAATTATTTTCCAAAACCCAAAATGCATTTTTTTTCATGCTAAATTTTTGCCTTTTTTTTTTAAAGGAAGAAGATACGGGCTATAATGCCCCTCTGGAAAAGAAAGCGAGATGGAGCGAACCTGCATTAATGCAAACCACAAGGCCATCTATTATCAAATACGCTAGTAGAATTACACATGACCTGGACCAGCCAATGGCCGCGAATCTTTTAATGCCAGGGTTCTCTGACGCCAGTGTTAGCTCCGCGCAAGCTGGAAGGAAGTTGAAAAGGGAATGGGCTGCTTCACATAATGCCTCAGCCTCATCAGATCAAGATAGGGGGACACTCCTCTTCAAGCCATACCAGGGACTTCTGATGTACAGCCAGAACTTGTAAATGTATATATTTTTTCCTTATTTTTTTTCAAAAATAAGACAAAATTTTCTCAGGCGCATAGCTTTTGATGAGTAAAACTTAAAATTTGTTTCTAAACTATTTCATTTTCTTTCATTAACCAAATTAGCGGTACATAAAGGAATGTTTTATAACGCTGAAATAGCTTATTACGCATTTCTATAAAAAAAACCTTACCTTGTAACTTCTAACCAAGACGCATTCTAATGCAATAATTCCAATATTCCTTTTAAACAAAAACTAACTATTTGAAAACAGACTCTTCGCTATTTTACAGTTGGCAAGCAATCTTTAAACTGGTATTATTGCGCTAAGCTTTCGCACACATCCGGGCTCTTATCAAATTATCCCATCAGTATACCTGGATTTTTTAATCCGCTTTGATAGGTATTATTCAAATTTTAAGTAGGGTTTCATGTAGCAGGATGTGTATTTGCGATAAGGTATATTAAACATACAAAGAAAGTCCAATTATGTCTTCACAATGATGTCAAGAAACATTATTTGAGCAAACTCATTTCAAGCAATTATTTTCTTTGAAAGATGCATTCGAGAAAGAATTTGAGCCTGTTCTATTTGAACAGTGCTGTGAAGTCCGATATCCAAACTCGAAAGGGCATCGATCCTCCTACCTCGAAGGAAGCTCCCGGTTCCCAAGGGTTCTCCCAGGGGTTGGGGGGATAAAAAAATGGTTATTTTACATAAAAACTAAAACTTTTTTTTCTACAGATTAAAGATATAGCACCACCAGCGACACCATTGAGTGATGAAGCAGTGTATTTACAGAACCCATATCACCACCAGCAGAGTTCAGGGATGAACCTACACTAGTTCTAGAGAATTTGGAGTGGCATAGGGGGTTCCTTAATGATGTTTTCGGGGAAATGGCTAGCCTGGAGGACTTAAACCAGCGATATTGACATGCTTGAGGATCCGGGGTGGGCAGATAGTTTTATGCGTGAACATTTAGGTGATGCTACAAAAGCATCTGAACCGGGTCCTCATAACGAAATTCCATCACAGGACAATACAGGCTGGCTCGATCAATTGTCCCCAAACACCTTAGAATATGTACTAGGAGACCTCATGCCACATCCCCCCAATGTGATTGAACAGACTGGGAGTAGTGGTGGTGTTATTGACAATTCCCTGTCACCCTCCTCCACCATTCCACTTAATGGTATAGATAGTAGTAGTAATACAACAGCAGCTCATTTTTCCGGGGACATTTTTAACGATAACTTTACTATTAGTGAATCGAGTCCTGAACAAACAGGGACAGGACATGAAAATAGTGCTATGTCCCCATAGCTATATCGTCCTCCATAGCTATATCGACAGAATTCGAGCACTTATTGAGATTCAGATCCAGATTGGGGTTGTCGAGGGGGAATTAAAGCATCGGTAAATCAAAAAGTTTACTTACAAAAGGGGACATCCGGGGATATTTTTTATTTTCATTTTTCAACAGGCAACCAGACTTTTTATCCAGGTCTAAACGAATTTGAAGACAACTTTTTCAACTGGGTGAATAAACTAATTTCAACTTTGGACACGTTTAGCGAGAGGGGTAGTGGGTCCCACACTTTTAAAAATTGAACGCATGGATCTGAAGCTCAGTAGATTTAAAAAAAAAACTTTATTTTAAGGGGTGGGAGGGGTAAAGGAATAAAATGCCACCCAGATTTGTCGGCTACAGGAGGGGTTCAGGGTTTCAGATTTGACACGGGGCTGCAATGTTTTAAATATGAGTTTTTAGCAGCAGCCCATAAGACATTAAACAAAGAGTCATCAATGAAAAATCTCGACAGACTTGCTCGCAACGGTGGAAAAAATTTCCCTAAAGTAAATTTTGATTGTTTTAGAGGGAAAGTATCCGGTGTCCTTTAAAGAAATAAGCATATTCGAGAATGTAAATGAAAATCTCTTGGGGTGGGGGTGGTTGTTCTCCAGTATGACACTGAATTTGTAGATGGGGGAAAAAAAAACGAATAAAAAAGGAGTTTTGTATTCAGTGAGGACACCGATGGTGGAAAATGTTTAAAAATTTTGTATGGGTTATTTACGAGCCTCCCAAAGATGTAAATTCTTATGGTCATTTTTTTCCCCGTTACAGCGATAAGTCGACTCCTATCTCAAGGTGTGAAAAAAGGTGAACGTTTCTATTGCCCCATGTGCCTTTCCCCATTCACATCTGAGAGAACATTCTCAGATCACATGGGGCATTGCAAAATTCATGGAAATCAAAGAATAGAAATGCCGGCAGAAGGCAAAGACACTTTACAATTTAAAAATTTTCAAAATTCTCTTCTACAATCTGATAAAGTGTCTTTAGATTGTGAAACAAGACTGGTTGAGGTATCAGACCCATCAAAGCCAAATATAGTCAAGGAACACAAACTAGTTGCGTGTTCCTATGCGCACGCCCGTCGCAACTGCAACAATAAAATGCAATTGGAAGAGTTTTTTTTGACTATGGACGAGGAGGGCAGTATGGAAAAGCTATTGGTTTCTTTAATAAAAACGGCAAACAGAGCAATTTCACGATTACGTCATACCAATTATCCAATGACATTGTCGGATAAAGAGCAACTGGCGCTGGAAAAGGGGACAATTTGCTGGGTGTGTAGGGGGGCCCTTGCCCCGAAAGACGCGGTCCAGGACCATAATCACCTTATTGACCCCAATTCAACAGGAAAAAGTAACTTTCGAGGGTGGGCTCACAATTCGTGTAATTTAAAAATTAAACAACAACTTTTTCTACCTGTTTTTATACATAACTCTAACTACGATCTAAAGTATGTGCTACCTGCATTGGCATATCTTCAAAGAAATGGAACAGTGGATGATGATGCATGGGTGATAGACAGCTTTACGTACAAAATCATACCTAAATCATCGGAAAAGTTGCTTGTTTTGGAATTTATGAGGAAATTTGTTGAAGCCGGCGTTGAGTACACGAATAAAATTCGCTTTTTAGATTCCTACAGTTTTTTCCCTAAATCATTGAGCGAATTAATTCAAGTACAGAAAAACGATGACGGCAGCAATGCTTTTCCCCCTTCTCAAGCAACAATTTCCAAATGATTTATATGATTTGTTAACGGTCAAGGGCATCTATCCTTATGACCATTATTGTTCCATGTCAAGATTCGCCGAGGAAGCTATTCCTCCAATTGAATCATTTTACGACAGTCTTCACGATCGTAGTTGCACCCTCGAGGAATACAGTTTTGTTAAAAAAGTTTGGGCAGAGGGAGGGTGTAAAAATGGGTTTGACTACTGCAAGCTGTACTTGTCGAGTAACGTGTTAACCCTGTTAGACATTATGTGTAAAAATACGGATAAAATCTATGAGGAATTTAATCTTGATTTGGGTTATTATTTTTCTTCGCCTCATCTAGTGATGGACCTTATCCTGAAAACTAGTGGGGAAAAAATCGGGCTAATCACTGACATTGATCAGCATCTGTTCATCGAGAGGTCAATGAGGGGGGGGTTTGTTTTTCACGGGGACCGTATCTTGGAAACTGATCCCAACAGGAGAGAAGACGGGGACAAAATCGAATGCAGTTTTCCTCGATATGAATTCTCTCTATCCCTCGGCCATGTCCCATTATGCACTACCTTGCGGCGACTATAAATGGCTCAATGACCCTCAAGCTCCCCATTTCCCCAACATTAACAGTGTTGAGGAGAATGGGCCGGTTTGGATGGTTTTTTGAAATTGATGGAGAGATACCAGTCGAGCTTCACGATTCAGTAAAGGATTTTGTTTTCCCGTGCATCAATAGACCTGTGACTAAGGACTCTTTGAGTCCTCGCAATAGGCGTTTAGTCGAGGTGGACGGATTGCATTGGACGCCTTCAAACAAAAACTTATTGCTGACCTTCTGCCGAAAAAAACATAGTTGTACATCATGTAGCTTTAAAATGGATGTGCAACAATGGTTTCAATGTCACAAAGGTTCACCGAGCACTCGAGTTTAGTCAAAAACCCTATTTGAAAACATTTGTTGACACTTTTGTCAGCAAACGTTCTGCAGCACAGACGAAGGCCGAAAAAGAAATTTATAAACTCATTTTGAATTCGGCTTTCGGCAAAATGTGTGAGAGTGTTCGCAATAGGAATTGTTGTGACGTTGTGACCGATCCAGAACAATGTGCTCGAATTATTGCCCATCCCAATTACACTTCCTTCACAATCATTGGCCCGGACATGGTACTTATGAATAGGAAGAAAAGACGCATTGTCTTGAATAAAAAATATTGCTGCAGGCAGTTCTATCTTGGAGATCTCAAAAAAGTTCATGTTGGAATTCTACTACAATGTGGCTAGGGTACAGTGGCCTGAAAGGAGCAAGTAGAGGTCTGCTACGGTGACACGGATTCTCTACTGTTAAAAGTAAAAAACCTCGAATCTAATTGATGATTTGATGATTATGTACCGGGAGTAAAACACGACGTATTTGAAATACCAAAATAAAGTTCCTTTCTAAAGATAATTCCGATTTCTTATAATTAAGCTAAATCTAGTCGCAAAAATTAAAAGTCCTTAATCAGCAAAAAGAGAAATTGCATTTCTAGCTTCAGTCAGACAACGGCGCTAGTCGTTCGAATTTCGCTAAGATAATTGTAGCAAAAAAAATGCAATGCATAAAATTTCCAAGGAAGTTTAAAAGGCAAAAAACTGTGTGAACTCCTGAATCATCTGAAAAATCTTTAAGAGATTATTGGACGAGGATTCGCGTCCTTGGGGCACGTGAGCCAATGGCAGGCAGTCCCTAGGGCGCAGGACGAAAGAACTGCGTTTGGGAGTGGGGTAAATGTGCCTTTTTAATTTTAATCTCTATCCAGCTCTGAAACGATTAGTACGAAATTATTTTGGTCACCGTTATTATCATAGAAGTGACCCGTTGCTGTACAACTAAGTATGTAAGTTCAATAAATCCATTGTCCTTTTTTATCTCTGTTTATTCCATTTTATATGTCTGTGTTTAGCCTATATAGCTAATTAGTTCGCCATATCATGTGCCAAGAAATTCTTTTATCGCTACAAAATGGTGCGAGTCGGAAATTGGAGGAAGACTGCGAACTAGTTGGGCTATTTAAAACTTTGTAATTCAAATGTAATTTTTTGAAAGATACAGACATATAAGAAGATTGATTAGGCCTATAACCGCTAGGCTACGATAGGAAACCCCTTATATCTCATAGGAGATAATAGAGTCCCCCAAAATAGGTTAAGTAAAATTTTAAGTTGATATAAACGCAAAAAAAAAGATGGAAGAAATCAGTGAGTTATTAATAGTACAAAAGTTAGTCGCCAAAAATATAGAGATTGCAAAATCTATCCCGGAATACAATGGTCAATCAGATATTGACGAATTTAATATCCAATTGACCTAGTTTGTACAATTAACAAAAACAGACGTTGGAGCATTAAAAGACATGCTGCTTCTACGATTAAGAGGCCAGGCCTTAACCTTTCTAAAACAGGTCGAACATACCATAGAAAATAACGCCAACTTTGCCAATAAATACGGTTGATGACTTGTTAAAAGCATTCAAAGAGAGATTTATAGAAACCAGTTCAATAAATAAATTAAAACATGGAGTAGTGAACTCTGATTTTTCACAAAATATAAGGGAATATCTGGATAATATACGCATTTCTGTAGAAGCAAAATACGGAAGTGGTTCTGGGCAACTGTATGAAAAAGTCATACTAAATACCTTTTTGCAAGGGCTACCCCCAAAACTATATAGAGTAGTAATATCCAAAAATATTCAGACGTTGGATCTTGCAGTCTAAGAGGTAGAGCGACTAATCGAAGTTGATAAAATGGTTGCTAATCATAGTAATGCAAAAATAAATAACCTAGGCGACTCAAACGCGAACCTAATCCTCAAGGGCGATCAAGCATCCCCCAATTTCTTTTCAAGGGATAACTCCCCAGTAGCACAAAGAAACAAAAACGCCAGAACCCGCTAGGCAGAAAACAGTACGTTTTCAACCCATTAACCCTACAATAATAAGGTGCTATAACTGCAATCGTGTTGGCCACATAGCAAGAGAGTGCCACTACGTCACCAATCCCATACCAAGAAATGCTGTCGGTAATACGCAAAATTACGGTAACCATTAGTTCAGAAGAACAAATTTTAGCACCGGTCGTGCAATAGGCTATAGCCAGGGGGGATTGCGCCATCAGTACCTTATAATGCGTACCAACCAAATTTGTATAGCCATTTCCCCAACAGGCAAATTAATTACCGGTTTGAAAACCCAAATACTCGCCAAGGCCAATATAATGCGAGAATGCAATATAAAAAAAAATCATGAAAATTTGCCGATGAGAAATGAAAATTTTACAAGCCAACGGCACTGGCAGGCAGTGCCAGCAAATGGCACTGACATGAGACATCCACGTTACCATAATAATACATGTCAAAAAACAGGCAGACGGAAATCATTTAAATATGCCTACGGAACCTAATACGTCTGAATATCTATTACAGGCACCGACAAATGAAATAAATTCTCAGGGAAACGCTTCAGGCCTCTCAGAAAACATAAGTTGGACCCAGAGGGTGCCAGGGATATTTAATAGGTCCAAAACAATACTAGTGCCTTCTTGTAGTGATATTATTAACAAGTTACCTATATTTAATGATTTTTGTGTAGAAAACGTTTACCTTACGGCCTTAGTTGACAGTGGAGCTACTGTAAATATCATAAACTCTTGCGTATTTAATACGTTGCCTCTGCACACTAGGCGACAAAAGAACCCTAATAATCCCAATTTAACAAGTGTTACGGGCCATAAATTAAATGCAAAAGGGTCAGTTTTGCCTAAACGTAAAAAGAAACAACAGAACCTTCATGACAAATTTTATTATATGTGATAATCTCCCATATGAAGCTATTATAGGGGCAAATTTTCTAAGGTCTAATAGAATACTATTAGACGTAGCCAATGAGAAGCTGGTATACCCAGCTAAGGTAAGGGAAAAAAATTTCTACCTTAAGAAATTGTAACAAAGGTTACGAAGATAACATAACAGTAAACAAAATTTCTAGTGGTATAATGTCGAAGTATTTTGAACCCCATGTCTCGCAAAGACATGGCATAATTGGAAATTTGTTCAATTATCCTGAGAGATATCGCAGAAACGAAGTAAATTTAAATAATAACAGCATTGAATCTGCGAAAATAAAAATAGGAGATATGCGACAGTACAGATCAAATGAAATTAAGAAAATAGTGGAATTGTGGAAAAACATAATAAAACCCAACGTGACGCCGCAAGATGCCGCAATGGCGCAGCATAGCGCCAGCATGAATCTAATAAACAATGAAAATGAAGAGAAATATTACGGATTTGCGATAAGGAAAACAAAATCCCTCCAAAACGATGCAAAAAATCCAAATATCACAAATGATCGAGCCAATAATTAGCAAATCAGAATATGGTTTGCGACACCGTCTGATTTACCTGAAAATCTGTTATGCGAGGAACAGATTATATCTTATGACAAAGGGGAAGGTTTTATTTGGGTAACCAATAACCATGAAAATGATACAATTACAATTAAAAAGGGGACGTGTTTAATCCAAATCGAGGTTTTAACTGAAAATGATTTAAATAAATGGGAAAATTCTAAAAGAAACCTAGTTTACGGTATTAAAACTTCAAATAACGAATATCCTTTAACTAAATCGCAATTTTTAAACAAATTTAAAATGGATCATATTACGGATGTGGAACTTAAGAAAAAATTATGCGAATTATTATGGAAATTTAAGGATGTATTTTCTGCATCTGAAGATGATATCGGGCTGATTCCATTTTATCAGCATTCAATTTTAACGACTGGTAATCCCGTAGCAAAACAGCCATATCGTGTGCCATATAAGCACAAAGAGTGGTTAAAAAATAAAATCCATGAATTAGAAAAAAACGAAATTATACGCCCAAGTATAAGTCCGTATAGTGCACCAGTGATCTTAGTACCAAAAAAGAATGGAGATCTTAGACTCGTAGTAGATTATAGGGCTCTGAACAAACAAGTAGTTAGCGATAAATTTCCTCTACCAAGAATAGACGAAATTCTTGACTCAATTTCAAGCAAAAACAAAATTTTACTTCTTTGGACCTTACCCAAGGCTACCACCAAGTGAAAATAGCCGAAAAGGATGTCCTTAAAAACTGCATTTTCAGCATCCGAATATGGATCTTATGAATACTTGAGAGTACCATTTGGGCTTAAAACAAGTTCAAGCGCGTTATGTAGACCCCTATTGCACCTGTTAAGAGGATTAAAGAATATAATTCATTTTGTTGATGATATTGTATGCGTGGGGGAAAACACTGAGCAACACTTAGCAACTTTAGCTAAGGTGTTCGAGAAGTTCAGGCAAGGCAATTTAAAATGCCGGGCTGAGAAAGTAAATTTATTTCAATCCAAAATTAAATTTTTAGGAGTAGTAGTTACCCAGGGAGAGATATCCCCAGACCCTGATAAAATAAAATGTGTTGAAAACCTCAAGCCCCCCAGAACTATGAAAGAATTAAGGGGAATTTTAGGACTTACTGGCTACTTTAGAAAATTCGTGCGCAATTATGCCCAAATTGCGAAACCCCTCACGGAATTAACCAAAGGAAACTCCCATAATGTTACCTGGTCCCAGGAAGCTCAAACTTCCCTAGACCGTCTCAAAAAGGCACTCACTTCTGAACCAATTTTATCAGTCACTCCCTGATTTCGAAAACGGAAAATTCATCGTTACCACTGATGCTAGCTCAAAGGGCATAGGCGCAATTCTTTCCCAAACAATCCCAGTAGAAAACCCTAACCCTCTACAGGGAACACCTAAACAAATAGAAAAAGTTATATGCTATTCAAGTAAAACCTTATCAAAAGGCGAAAGTAGTTATTCCGCCACAAACTTAGAATTACTATCTATTATCTACCACTTGGACAAGTTCAGACATTATTTAATTGGTAGAAAATTTATACTACGATCAGACCATAAAAGCTTGCAGTACCTGCGCACATTCAAAAACCCTACGGGCATTCTAGCTAGATGGATTATGAAAATCCAAGACCTAGATTATGAATTTGAACATTTAAAGGGAAAACAAAACGCAGCTTGCGACTTTTCGAGTAGATATCCAGAAAATAGTCCGTCGGAAACTGAAGAAAATGAAGTTAATGCTATTAATGCTAAAAGCAAACATGGATGTAAGAAAAACAAAGTCAAAGACACAGTAAAAGAAAATAAGATTAACTATTGTCCCTTATCTTTGAAAAATATAAAAAGAAAGCAAAAAGGACGAAATGTGTGTAGCACTAATTAATTATTTTGTGAATGATGAGGCGTTACCGGATAAATTCAAACTCTTAGAAAAGAGATAGACAATTTTTACTACGATATTGATGTAGAAATACTGTGTAGGATTGTGACTGCTGAGACAAATGGAAACCAAACCTCGATAATACCTGTGTTACCACAAAACTTGATAGGGCCTGCATTTGAACATTTTCATTCGGACACAGGTGGACATTTAGGAGTTATGAAAACGTTCCATAAGTTAAAACAATACTTTTACGTACAATCGGCACTGACAAAACTTAAAGAATTTGTAAGTACATGCGAAGCATGTAATTTTGAGAAAAATCCCCCCAGCTTATCCAAATCCTCCAATGGGAAGGGTCCCAGTAGCAAAGTACCCCTTCGATATTGTCTCATTTGACCTATACGGGACAAGTGGAGGCTTACCTGTTTCTGGCAGAGGCCATACTTGTATTCTTTCGGTTGTGGATCATTTTTCCGGATTTACTTTTGCAAAAGCATTAAAAAATCAAGGTGCTTATGCCACAAGTAAGGCATTAGCAAAATTATTTTTACAATTTGGCATTCCTAATAAAATTTTTAGCGACAACGGGAGCAATTTTGTTGCAAAAGTAACAAAAGATTTAATGAGTTTCCTTAATATAGAGAAAATGGTAACAGCGCCGTACCATCCACAAGCTAATGGCAAAATAGAAAACAGGCATAAAATATTTTCGAACGTTCTAAGTATTTATACAAAAGACAATAGGAGTGACTGGGATAAATTCTTATCTTACTTAACTAACGTAATCAACACTGCTTATTCCGAAAACAACCAGAGATAATCCATTTTATTTACTTTTTGGTCGAGATTTTAGAATTCCGTATGATGAGATTATTGAATCTCGGCAGCGTTATAACGACTCGGAGGATTTTAAACAAGAATTCATAAATAGAATGAGGAAAACTTATAAAATAGTTAGGCAAGAGCTGGAAAATGCAAAATAAACCAAGAACTAAGAAACCAACCCAAAGTTAAGGGGAATATAGATTTCAAAGTAGGAGACTTCGTTTACCTAAAGAACGAGGCGAAAACGGAAGGAAAAAAACTTTCCAACAAATATTCCGGACCGTACAGAATAGTCAAAAAGTACGATAACGAATATACTTTTAAAATGGAAAACCCCGATAGTGGAAAAACTTACAAGGCGCATGTCAGCCGAATAAAAGGAGCCAAATTTCCAGAGAGATGGGTATCACAGCCCTCCTCTACTGATTCGTCAGATTCGGAAAATGAACCCCTAAATCAAGATTGGCAGAGCTAAAACCTTTCAATTTTAAACAAGATTATTTTGAAAATGACAGTGATGAACAAAACTTTGAAGAATTTTTAGCAATGGAAATCTAGTTGTTCCTAAGAAAAAATCCCTAATACCAGGATTTTTTCCTGAAATAAAAACGCCAAAAAGTCCAAAAAGTTATTCATCGGCAAACGCAGGAGATTTAGATTATACAATATCTCCAAAAACCCAATTTCTCCCCGATAGAATCTCGACCCCATGTCCCCCCAAAAGATTTCCAGACGATATGGTTTCCCCTGCAACACCAATAGAAAGGCCCCTGTCTTTACGAGAAGAATTAAACAGAGCTGTAGAAACCGCCGGTATTACTGTAAAGAAAACTCCTCCCAAAGATTTAACTAAAACAAACCTGCGAGAAGCTATGGATTTAATAAATTTTCCCATAAAAACGAGTCAAAGTACATTGCCCAGGAATAAAACTCCAAAGGATGACCAGCAAGGTCAATATCATGATATAACTGTGTCCAAGGTCAAACCTAAACACGACTGGACGTGGACTTCACGGAGGGAATCCCTATTGCAAAGAATGCCCCATCCCCCTGAAGACATGGCCTTCAAACAATGGAGGAACCCCGCAAAAACTATTGATTCCTCCCGAAGCTCTCAAGAATCTTTCAAATCCCCCGAGTTGAGGACTCAAGGCGAGGACTTAGGGAATAAACCTTCTACTTCCAGGGGAGTAGAAATTTACGAAGGAATGGCAGGTGATACCACAAAAAGTGCCACCTCTAAAAGTTCCAATCCGAATTCGTCAGAAACTAGTTCCGAAGAGTCTGATGGTGAATCAGGCCAAATAGTAGCTAAAGAAATAGGGAAATCAAGGCCTACCTCAGCAGCCGCACACGGGAAACAAACGAAATTAAAAGGGCAAGAATTTTGGAAAAAACAATACAAGAAGTTTGACCTTATTTCGTTAGAAAAACCGAAAAAGAAAAAACCACAAGAAACAGAGGAGAAAATAACGACACAGTCAGGTAGAACGGTTAAAAAACCTGACAGATGGAAATATCCCTAATTAATGTAAAGAAAAATTTCAAATCCCTTATGAAAATCAACTTGTGATCCACCATAATAAATGTAACAGTGTGCAAGTAAAGTTAACCAAGTCAATATTAATGAAAAAAAAATAAAATAAAATAATACGAGTAATGTCAAAACGTTGACGATCACAGAAAATAAAAAAAGGTAGGAAGCTAGTGGTCTACTGAAAACGACAACTGGCGTTGGACCACGTCTTGTGGGAAGCCCGGGGAGGAACTCAAGGCCCATGATTGTTTTTTGTAAATTTTTTTTGTGTAAGCGATCGTAGGAAGGAATATTTCTCAGTCCTTCAAGTGTAAGAAATTAGTATCCTTATGCCCAATCAGGGCCAGTCAAAGCAATACTTAAAGGTTGAATAGAAACTTCAGTGAGCTAAGTTTTCGTTTTTGAATCAGAATGCTTTGAAAGAGAAACAGAGAGTTTACTTTCTTATAGCTCCGAGGCAAAAAAAAGAGAGAGAGAAAAGCTTTTTAATTTCATTATATTATATCTATGACGTATGCTGTCCTACAGCTCTGTGTTAAACATTACTTCCAAAGAGAAACAAAGGCATTAATGTCTTTAGCTCCTTGGCGAAAAAATTTAATTTCATTAGTTTTTATATCTATGACGTATACAATAACAGAGAGATCACTGTTCTATAGTTCTGTGACAAAAATGTTCTTTAATTTCATTGGTTTATCTATGACATATCTTGTGCTCTAATTTCTGTGACATATTTTCGCAAGTCAGTCACGTTATATCTTACCTATACTAACTCAGGTTCCCCTCGGATTTTCTATAAAAAAATCGACCCATGTCCTAACCAAGATGGATATTATCAAAAAAAAACAAGAAATTATCAGTACAGAAGCGCCTAATTATATGAAATATTTTATCTTAGTGCAGATTATAATTATTTTAGGCCTATCAGTGTAATTATGTGCCGCAAGTTTGCTTATTCATGTGTTTCTTACTCGAGAAATATAATGTTTCTTACTCGAGTAATATATGTACCAATAGCCAACTATTGGTAACTATAACCAAACAACCTATGGTACGTTTATATGTAGAATTTCACGGCGGATGTGAAATTATATTTCAATAATAATATGGAAAATTTTAAAACCATTTAATCAGTTAAGATATATGGATTGAAACCCTGTGAATGTCCAATGGCGACTAAGTACAACCCACAAGGAATTCCCTATTAATGTGAAGGTGTTTCTCACTTAACGGATTCTAATAAGACTTTAATATAATATTTATTTACTTAGTGCTGAAGGATTTGCTCAAACAATAGCCTTCTAAAAAGATATTGATGTCAGTTCTTCATTACGCTTATATTCTTTGCCAAGCATCAACTGGAATCTACGCGGGCAAGCTTGGAATCCTGCATCTAATGACCTTATTCGAAGGCGAATATGATGCACCAATGTTGACTTGTAATTACGGAAAATCCAAGAGAAGAACACGGGGAAACAAAGAAGAACACCTCTGCATTTCAGCCGTTAAACCCGACAACCCCATAAGAACGTCTAAGCCAAGAAATAGGGAAGACATCAGAAAACTAGCGGGTATAGAGGTCTCCACTAGTCCTTGTTATGTCTTGTTCCCTCATTGTAGTATCGTTTGCGTAAAACCGTGTGGTTATGACGCTGCAACATGCGTTTCTTAAACAGCACGGACTTGCGTGAACAATGAAGGCATGAAATAAGTCGTAAAATTAGACCTCAAACTTAATAATGTAGGGTAAATAACGTTTATTTAATAAGTATTGAAGAAGTATATAAGCCCTTTATCGATGTTTCCGTTCTCAAAACAAATTTGAAAACATCTCTGTTTTAAATTTTTAAATTTTCATTGTGAGTACTAATATTAGTGTATTTTAATTCTGTCTCATAGCTAAGAAATTATAACCCAATTAATACGTGAATTATTGTATATGTATTTACTTCAAAGAACATGTGATTCTGCCGCGTTGTTTTTATTACAGGAAAGTAAATGGACACTTTGGTCATTGAGCATTACAATAAGCTGCCCAGTACAGATACGACCCAGTAGCATCTATTTTCATCATATCTCAACCAACGAAGAGTACTCACCATAACTCCAGGCAAGTTTCATCCCAACTTCGTCTACGAAAACAACAGTTACCTTCGATCGTCGTTTCTTTGACTATGAACCATATTACGTATCAGGTAAAACTATATTTGAACCTCAGTATAAAGTGCTTTAACGAACTATATAATCACATAAATGCTGAGAACCCCATCAATCAGAACAAGATAAACGCTATTTAACGATATTTGAAGTTAAGAGATACTTAAAGACATTTGAAGATATTTGAAGACGAAATTAAAAGACAATTTGAAGTTTAATTCTGAGAACTCCATCGATCAGCACACGATAAACGATATTTGAAGTTAAATGACACTTAAAGACATTTGAAGATATTTGAAGCAGAAATTATAGACAATTTGAACTTTAACTCTGAGAACACCATCGAGCAGTACAAGATAAACGATATTTAACGATATTTGAAGTTAAATGATAGTTGAAGAGGTTCGAAGTTGAATTTAAAGACAATATATTAAGAGAGTCACTATAGTATGACGACAACCCGTTTTCAAAAGGCACAAATGAACAATTTTATGCGAGAATACATTCTCTATGTGCCTCTAAAGTCCTAAAAAATGATATGCTGAGAAGAAAAACACCAAAACCTGCAGTGGGAAGAATCATTCCCCAGTTGACTATTAGAACGATATTTAACGGTTATTTCCCAGTTAACTATTAGGAAAAACTTACCGTGTAAAGACAACTAGACTCGAACTGTTCCATGAAGAAACCATAACGTAAGTGCTTCGAAATTTTCGCCAGGACAAAAGGAGTGAAGGACAGTAATTTACAACAAAAGGGTGTAGTACACTAAGGACACGAAAGGTGATGAATAGATGTGAAGCTACATGTTGTACTTCCTAATAACTTTGACAATTCAAAAATCCCAATAGTGAAAGTGTTTTAATGTCATCAGTGAATAGGATGAACCAAATATTGTACGTTATAATCATTCATGTATGTACCACAAGTAGAATTAGGTGTAGTATTATCATGTCGTTCATTTAATGTAGCGTAGATAGAATGTAGCATGCCATATAGACAGCAAAATCAAAAAAAAAAGCCTTGTAAAAATTGAATTAAAAAATCTTTAGTATAGTAGCTAGCCTAGAACTATGAATAATCTTAGTCCGGTAGATGAATTTTAGATAGGGATGTAGAATAAAATAAGAAAAGTAATAGAGAAAATTTTTAGCACTCCTGATTAAGTCATAACATATATATAAAATAATTATGTAAAAAAAAAAAAAAAAAATAGTTAATAAATGGCGAACATTTAAAAAAAAAGCCCAAAGGCGAGCAGTTACTAATGACGGGACGTCATTAATTGATGGGAAGGGTGATATGTACCGGGAGTAAAACACGACGTATTTGAAATACCAAAATAAAGTTCCTTTCTAAAGATAATTCCGATTTCTTATAATTAAGCTAAATCTAGTCGCAAAAATGAAAAGTCCTTAATCAGCAAAAAGAGAAATTGCATTTCTAGCTTCAGTCAGACAACGGCGCTAGTCGTTCGAATTTCGCTAAGATAATTGTAGCCAAAAAAAATGCAATGCATAAAATTTCCAAGGAAGTTTAAAAGGCAAAAAACTGTGTGAACTCCTGAATCATCTGAAAAATCTTAAGAGATTATTGGACGAGGATTCGCGTCCTTGGGGCACGTGAGCCAATGGCAGGCAGTCCCTAGGGCGCAGGACGAAAGAACTGCGTTTGGGAGTAGGGTAAATGTGCCTTTTTAATTTTAATCTCTATCCAGCTCTGAAACGATTAGTACGAAATTATTTTGGTCACCGTTATTATCATAGAAGTGACCCGTTGCTGTACAACTAAGTATGTAAGTTCAATAAATCTATTGTCCCTTTTTATATGTGTTTGTTTCATTTGTATGTCTGCGGCTAGTCCGATAGTGGGTAATTAGTTCGCAGGTCTCCAAGGTAAACGCTCCCAAAGGAATCTGATCTCCAGATAGCCCGAGAAGAAGAGGCCACGCATTTTTTCATTCCTACAAGCATCAAAAGTTGTCATCGCCACAACTTAGAAAGAGTTTCTAACCCCTGCTAGCCTATAAGAATTCGTATCTCTTAAGCAAGATCTAATTGCGCCTTGGAAACAAAGCTTTGAGACGTCAAAATTTATAGTTCAATAATTCTTAATTCCTCGTAACTTTTAACGGATTAAATTAAATGAAATAATTCAAAGATATTCAATATCAGCATTAAAATACAACAATTCGATTAATATGTATATTAGAGGAATTACGGCATCCGGTTCAAATGTAAGAAATAAGAAATAGGGAAATAAACCTATGCCATTCATATCTGATTTATTGAGAAAGCCGGGTTTTGTTTTTGATTAATAAGAATACGTTTGATTCAAAGATTAATTTTCTATCACAAACCATAACAAATATTATCTTCAATATTTTTCCATCGCTACACACGGTGAATTATCAGTTCACGGATGGACTACACCAATTGGAGTAGTGGTCTTCACCCTGAGCTAGTGAAACGTGGGGCGCCCAATCAGCTTTTATTTTTTAAATCTGAAACAGGAAGCGACTTGATTCCCGTGGTATGTTTGTAGGTCCGAAGGTGTACTTTATACAGACATACAACGAGGAAATCAAGAAACGTTGCAAAGGAGTACCCACGCGCTATGTGGACAAGAATTTCGACATGAACATTTATAGGAATTGTATTGTTGAAAATACAATTCCACGAGCCAAATTGTTGGCAATTCGTTCCCACAACTACAGGAACTTTACTGTAAATGTAGAAAAAATTGCCATGAGTACCATTTCCGACAAGATCGATGTTTGTCAAGATGGTGTGACCACCCTCCCCCTTGGACACTATTTAACTTCAGACCGGATCGAATGTATTGCCCATAGGGAAAGTCTCGGTTTAAATGAAGTCCTGTAAATTATTTCCTAAAGACCTTTGGGGGGGCCTCACGGCCTTGGGGGGGGGGGGGGCCTCTTGGCCCGGGGGGGGGGGCGCCGCCAGCACGGGGGGCGCACCGTCACCAAAGTTATCTTTTTTTGGACTTAGAGCAGATTTTTTTGTAAATGTTTCAAGTGTTCTCTCTAATTTAATGTTTTTTTTTTTCTCTATAAATAAACAAAAAAAAGTGTTTTTTTTTTTCTCTGTACCCATGTAAATGTTGTATTTTATTATGAATAAATTTTAAAAAGTGTATTTTTTCAATGTATTGTTACTTTTTTTATGTGCATATAATAAAAGAAAAAAATATGATTCTTTATTCGTCTTCGTCTTTGTCTTCTTGAAGAACAGAGTAGTAGTAGGGAAAAAATTATTTAGTCATTAGACAATTAGGGTCTACAGTTAGTTGTCCAGGTGAACTGTTGAAAGGAACATGTATTAATTTAAAACATCATTCAGATCGTTTCTGTGTGGGCCCTCAATGTCGGGCAAAACAACGCTCTTAACTAAAATAATTAAAAATTGTGATAAAATGTTTGCGGAAAAGCCGAAAAAATTTACTATTGCTATAGTATTTGGCAGGAGTCATACAATAAAATAAAAGCAATTGCTGCTGCCATGGGATCGGTGCAGATACAGTTCATACAGGGACTTGATGTTTTCAACATTATTGAACCAAACTCTTGGTTGATCATTGACGATCTGGCTGAATCTATTGAACAATGGTCCCAGCAAATGCTGCAATTGTTCACTGTTCGCTCTCATCATGAACAGATTTCCGTTACTCTAGTTCTACACAATCTCTTTCATCAGAGCAAATGTATGCGAACACTTGCTTTGAACTGTACCTACTATATCATCTACAAAGTTGTTTGTGATTCTACCTCGCTAATAACCCTCAATAAACAAATCTATCCAGGTGCCCCTAAATTTCTGCTCTCAGCATACAATCAGGCAACTATAAACCCCACGGTTATATCCTGTTGGATCTTAATCAAATACACCCGAGGATCTGCGTGTAGTCACAGATATTTCGACAATGAAATTACAGTATATCTCCCTGTGAACGCTAAAAAGACCTATTAGTCGCTATCATGACACTGAAGAAACTACATGAAAATAGGCACTTGTTTTCAGTTCTGAGCACTTCAAAACATCAGCTTAGAAAAACAATATTCAAACTTGGTATTGACAATGATTTCATTAATCTAATATCTGAACTTTGTTTAAATTTGACCGAGGTAATGTTCAACTACCAGAAGTAGTTAAGCAACAGGCAAGCAAACATTGTTCCATTGTACGTACATTGGCCTCTAAAAAGAAAGGAAAGAACTTTAAAAGGAAACGACTTCTTCAGACAGGCGGTAGCTTTTTCACACTTTTACTGCCAATAATTGCAGGACTTGTAAACAGTTTTCTCTAGTGAGAATGGCAAAACCCTATAAATTGACTCCAATAGAACTCGCTCTCTCACCCGTCGAACACTTTGAGGACAATCTGAGTAAATTCCTCGACAATAAAACTATTGATGATGATAAAAAACTGATTTTACTTCAAGATGCACTTCGCCGAGTGGACAAACACTATCGATCAAAGCCCACTGCTGCTGCTGCTGCAGATCCCAAAAAAGAATCATCTCCTCAAGAGTCTGCTGCTGCTGCTGCTGGAACACAATTAAAGAAGGAGGAAGAATTGGATTCAATTGTAATTGAAAATTGGAAATCTAATGCCCCCTCTCATATCGTGAACAAAGTAAACGACTCTTAACCTATCTCTCTTGGAAAGTGGTCAAATTCATGTTGAGAGCAATAGGGAAAGGATTATAATTCAGGGCAAGAGCTATAATCTACTTGATTTAATGTATGACATGGTTACAAATCGTAAAGGACTATTATCATTTGACAATCATCTATACAACTTTCTAAATACATTAAACTTCCCCAAAAGTCTTATTGGCAATAGACAAATTCTAAAAAAATTAAATGAACGTGCATCATCATCATCAACATTAAAATATGAAATTGCAGAAGAAAGAAGATTTTAAATCAATTTTGGAAAATACTAGCACACCACTGATAGCTAGACAAAAGCGAAGACGTATCAAGTCAACGTCCCCACCAGCAGCCAGTATACAAAAGGGTACCGGACATTACACAACGTGTTTACGTTCAAAATGGCTGAAGTTCTGAAAGGTGTTTATGAAAATATTGGCGAGGCGGGGAGTTTAAGTTCCCCCACAACTCTTTCCAAAGTCACGGGTGTTCGCACTAAAAGTGTACAAGACTATCTACAAAATGAACCAAGTTACACTCTGCATAGAAATCATAGACTTCGTGCCAGTCAATATCGAAAAACTAAAGCCTTTTACCCATTGCATATAATGCAAGCAGATCTCCTGACTCTAGATGAGCTTCAAAGACGGCACAATACACCGTACAAGTACATTCTACTTGCAATCAGTGTTTTTTTAGTCGCTAGGCATATGCAATTCCATTGCGATCAAAGAGAGGTGTTGTAGTTGCTCAGGCCATTGAAGTCTTCTCGAAAAGGATTCATATAAAAAAATTCAAACGGATCGCGGTAGTGAATTTGTTAATCCTCATGTTGCAAAGTACTAGAGAAATATAGTACACTGCTCTATCATAAGTCACAGTCCTATAAAGGCTGCATTGGCCGAACGATTGATAAGAACTATTCGACTTTTAATTTCAAGATATTGTACATTGAAAAATACGCCGGCTTTTATTCACGATCTAGATAAAATCATGTTGATTTATAATCAACGATGGCCCAGGTTTAGCTATATCGATTTCTGTCGAAGAATTTTCGGTGTCACATTCTGTTAGCTCGCGTCTGGTAGATGGCGTTTTTGTTCCAAAAGCCATTTTTGCGCTACGACTGTAGGTGAGTCTAGCGTATTAAAATCAGATAATTCTTTGTTTTGTTCCAATTTTTCTTCCTCTTTGGATCTAACCTCTGGTTTATTATGTCTTAAACCAGTAGGCTGTGTTTGAGGCTCTTCTATGTCACTTTCGTTGCTTGTATCCGATGAATATTGAACTTTTCTTTTTTTCTCTTGTTTGTTGTGGAAAGTTTGCAGCCAAGATTGGGGCTAAATATTCCTTCCACTTCTCCCAACTGTTGTGGTCGTTAAAAAGGTCATAAAATTCATATGGTCTTCTGATATATACTGGTGAGGTTGTGTCTTCTATTTCTTCTTCTGAAAGTATAGGCTCTGTTTTCCACGGTTTTGAAAAAATATCCCTTTTTCATTCTATTATGGTGTATTACTTCTTCCTTTTCCTTATGCTGATGTTTTTAGAACATATGTTAAGTTATTTGGTAGAATTTTTGTAATCCTATAAGGTCCGTCCCATTTTCGGTTTTAACTTTTTTGTTCCTTCCAGATTCGTTTTGTGAACATAAACCAAATCTCCTAAACAGTAACTCGTTTTATTTTTGCTTGTTCTGTCATATTTTTCTTTTTGTTCTGTTTTCGCATCTTCCAGATTGTCTTTAACTTGTTCCATAGCTTTTTCATTCGCATTACCATCTCTTGCTTATATTGGTCTAAGTTGTAATATATTCTGTCATTTTGTATTTCATCTAAACAAATTTCTGGGATCTCTTATGTGTTGCAAAAAAATGGCGTTTCTTTTAAGGTACGTGAAAAAGCCGTATTTATTGCAAAGACTACAAACGGTAAATGTTCATCCCAATTTTCATTTTCCTCTCTTGCATGTATTCCCAGCATGTAAGCAAATTCCCTATCTTACGTTCAACCTTCCCATTAGCTGCTGCAAGGTAAGACGAGGTAAAACATCGTCTAACCCCCAGATATTCTGTAATTTTGTCTAATAATTTGCCTCTAAAACATGGCCCATTGTCCGCTAAGTAAAACTCTAGGGAAAACCCCGTGTTCTAAAAATAGGTGATTGACCAAAACTTTCGCAATGGTTTTTGTCTTTTCCTCTTTAATTGGAAAAGCGTATAAATATGAATTAAAATGGTCTACTATGGTTAGTACAACACACCTGTTTCCTTTCCTGGAAACTGGTAAACTTCCCCCGGATCCCCAAACGTCTATTGACATTATTTCTCCTACCCCTGAAGGGGTGGGGTATTGACCTAATTCAAGCCCTAGGAGTCTTTAGTGGCGACTTTTGTTTTGGCGCACTCTTGGCAGCTTTGTATAAAAGCTTTTACTTTTGAGTACATTTTTGGAAAATAAAAATTTCCTTTCAGTCTCCCCATAAGTTTTTTGCTTCTCCTAATGTGACAGCCAATCGTTTTGCATGTGACATCTGTAAAACTTCTCCTTCCAGAGATTTTGGAATCATTGGAAATAATTTTTAAGTCATTTTTCCTATATTCTTGCGATGGTCTATGGTATCTTACTAGAAGATTTTTACTTTTGTCCAGATCAAAATTATCCAAGTCCTTTAAAAAATGTTTAAAGTGCTCTGGCAGTTCCGTTCCTTTTGATAAAAAGGATTTCATTGCTAAACAAAAATCATGTTTATTTTGATGCTTTGAAATATTTTCATTAGACAGTATTTTCTAACCCCTTCCAGTTCGTTCTGGATGGTTGCTATTACATTTTTCCTTCTTATCTGGATTTCGGGATAAATAGTCTGGTAAAATATTTGTACGGCCCTTTATATATATTGGAGTATATGAATATGCTTGCAGACGCAGTATCCACCGTGTCAGCTGGGCTGAAGTATTTTGCATCGTATGTAGCCAAACTAATGATTTTCGGTCTACTCTTAAAATAAATTTTTTTCCAAGTAAAATTGTCGAAAATATTCTGTAAATACTACAACTGATAACACACTCCCTTTCAACTGTCGAGTATTTTTTTTCCTGCTTCCGTCAGTGACGTACTGGCGTATTGAACTATTGATTCTACTCCTTCAAAATTAATGTTTAATAATACGGCCCCTATACCGTACCCCGAAGCATCTGTTTGCAAACAGAAGTCTGTGACAAAACTGGCAGTTTTAGTATTGGTGCCAGTAATAATTGCCTTTTTATTTCATTTAGCGCTTGTTTTGCGTCCTCTGGACATTCGAATTTACCTGATTTCTTTAAAAGGTTCGTCAAAGCTTGTGCTATTGTAGTATAATTTTTAATATATCGTCTGAAATAGCATAATAGCCCACAAACTGATCTGCAGCTTTTTTTATCTTTAGGAGGCTGTAAATTTTCTATGACTGTAAATTTTTCTGGCTTGGTGAAATAGTACCTTGGTTTATCAGGTGTCCAAGAAATACTAATTTTTGGTACCACTATTTTTAACTTTTTCTGGTTTTAATTTTAAGCCTGCTTTTTTCAAACTTTTCCAGTATGTTTTTAAGTCCGACCAAGTGGTCTTCCAAGTTTTCATTAAACAGAATTACATCATTTAATAAGCCAAGGTATCTTTTTTTTCCTGGTTCGTTATCTTTTAACACCAAATTCAGTAGGCAACTAAAACAATTTGGACTAAATAATAAGCCAAATGGCATACTTTCAAACGTGAAAGTTCTCCCATCGTCTAAGATTACTGTAGCCTTATGCTTAGTTTCTGCATCTAAAGCGATTTGCCCATATCCTGCTATTAAATCAAACTAGTGTAATATTTTGAACCCCCTAGGGAATCTAAAAAATCGAATCAATTCTTGGTAACTTCATCACGTCTTTAATCGTGACGGCGTTTAGTGATCTAAAGTCTATAAATAGTCTCCAGGTGCTATCTTTTTTTCTGACTATTACTAATGGAAAGCACCAATCACTAATGCTTTCTTTAATTATACCCTGATCTTCCATTTCTTTTATTTGGCTTTCTAGCCATGGCTTTAAATGATAAGGTGTTTATACGGTAACTTTTTTATTGGAGGGCCTTCTGTTGATATCTTGTGCGCTGATTAAGTGAGTTGAAATCCGTAATCTGATTTGTGTCTTGCAAAAGTCCATTAAAATCCCAAAGAATATTTTCCACCCTAGTTTTTACGTTTTTCGGTAAATGTTTTAAATCAAATAGTTGCAAAAAATCCGTTTTTTTGCCATTGCATACTCTTCTTGTGGTTGCGGTTTTAATGAGGATAAATGTTCGTGGCTAGAAGGGAAATTTACGCTTAATTCTGGACGCGTTTAGAGATTTTATTTCTGAATTTGAAATCTTTTCTACTGATCCAAGTTCTACCTGGTTCAATTTTTTTTTTATTATTACTTAGATTTGATAGTTTTAAGTATGTTATACCATTTTCAATTTTTATAACTTGATTTTGCACGAAAATCATTGGGTATTCTTTTATGATGTACCCCCCTATCACGGCATTCATCGTTTTAACCTTTCCATCTTTTTCATTTAATGTAGCTAGAACTTGAGCTGTCGTTCCCCTTCTATTGTGATTTATCCGCTTGTTTTTAGGTTATAATTCGAATCTTCACTTTCTTTATTTGTTGTTACGCAAATTTGGCTACTACTTTGATTTGCCTGGTTTATTGTGATTGTATTGGATATGGGTTCCCATACAATCCCATATTTTCTGATGGCATCTTATCCTATGTAGCCGAGATAAGGATGTTGATATAGAATTTAATCACTCTGATACTGAGATTTCGCAAATTTTATCCGATATATCCAATAAAGGATGTTTTTAAAGCATTTATTCACTCTGATATTTAGATTTTGTCAATTTTATCCCATGTATTCGAGAAAGGGATGTTGATATAGAATTTAATCAATCTAATACTTAGATTTTGTTCAGTTTTATCCGATATAGCCGACAAATGATGTTGATAATGCATTTAATTTTTAGATATCATAAACATCATAAACCTAATATTCCATAGGATATTTTCTGCCAATGCCCTTTTTATTTTTCTGGCAATTTCACTGTCTATTATCACATTATTTTTACACAGCTAACAGTTTCAGCACGTAGACAAGATACGGTTTATGATGTTAGTAGAAGAGTAGGCCTTTCTTTTTTTTGATCTTCCGTTGAATGCTAATACCGAAAGCTGACGATAGGATGTATCAGTAGGTAATGTGTTACCTGCAACAGTAGCAAGGAGTTGTCCTCTATCATCAATGATTATTTTTATGTTGGCATTCTCTTTGAGTTTAATCATATCTGGAGATCTCAATCTTGCATATCCACCAACATAAGAGTTGAATTGTTTCGGTACTCCAAAGAAATTTAATTCCTTACTGTCATGACAATGCATGTATACATTTCCAATAGTGCTACCCCTTGTACTTCTTTCATAGTTTAAATGCTTCTCCTTGTCGGCATTCAATGCTACAATAACATTGTCATGTGAACACACTTTATTAAAATGCTCCATCTTCACTTTTTTTTAAAGATATGACTTATGTGTTTATCGTTCCACTGCGTAAAAAAAACTGATTTAATATATGCATTAAACTAGATGGTGTCGATAACCTGCCATAAAGTACCAATGAGAAAGCTGCATCGTGTCTCTGAGCAAGCATAGAGTACAATTGTTAGAGCTGTAAGCATATTTTATGTCATTTTAAGATACGTAAAAAAAAAAAAGTTGAATAATTTCGAAGTCCAAAAAATTTTTTTTAGTGCAATAAGAAAAAAGTGCTACTACAAACATTATTTTTCTAATAGTAAAGGTCATGACTAACATGTCCATACCATTCTCATTTTGAGTTTGGAAAATATTAAATGTGATTTTTTTTGTTTTAAGTATGTTTCATCTCATTCAGACATGTAAAAAAAAGTTGAAAAAAATATATTAAATAAAATAATTAAAAAGTTAAAAAAACGAAAAAAATTAAAAAATGGGGGGGGGGCCAAAAAGTTGGAAGGGAGGGGGTGCCCTTCGAGTTTGGGGATAGGGGACCTTTGGGGGGTTGAGGTTTTTGGTGGTTAGGGTCGTTGGTGCTTATGATCCTTGATGGTTCGTACTCACATACACCTTACTACTTGATTTGCAAGTATTTCTAAGGTTTGTTCTGAATTTCATTATTAAAATTCTTTTCTTGCCATCTACATCTCTCTTAGTATCAACTTTTTTGTATACTATAACGTTAAACTCTATTTTAAATTGACAACACTGTTCAAACACCACTTGTGTATTATACAGAACACATCGAAGAAGTAAAGCTAGGTCAAGTCATAAGACCATTTTATCATCGTTGACCATTTCCATAGACTGATGTTGTTCGAAATTTATAATAAATAAGCTATGAGTTAACAACCCCGAGGGGTTACCTTAACTGATAATCACCAATTCACAAATTCTATACCCTTTTTTTTTGCAATTAGAGTTAGCTTTGGCAGCGACACAGTTCTTAACAAACTAGTCTTGACTAAAGGCAATTGTCCAATAATTAGTTTAACCCTTTTTTCCACCTTCATACAATCCAATTTGCAATACTATTCTAGCTCTGTTTTTTCCCTATTATTCAATTAATATCGTTCGTATAGTCCAATTCGCAAATGCTATAACCTTTTTTGCAATTAGAGTTAGCTTTAGCGCGACACGTTCCTAACAAACTAGTCTTGACTAAAGCCATTGTCCAATAATCAGTTTTGACCCTTTTTTCTTCACCTTCATACGATCCAATTCGTAAATGCTATCTAGCTCTGTTTTTTCCCCCTATTATTCAATTAATATTGTTCGTATAGTCCAATTCGCAAATGCTCTACCCTTTTTTCGCCACCTTCATACATTCCAATTCACAAATGCTATCTAGCGACACATTCCTAACCCACTAGCCTTGACTAAAGGCAATTGTCCAAAAATCAGAAACCAGTCTGATAGCACATACTTCAAAGAAATGGAACAGTGGATAATACATGGGTTATAGACGGCTTTTCCTACAAAATCATTCCTAAATACGGAATTTGACATTTCTAGTTTTTGGTTTAAAAAAAATGTTATGACGACAGTGTCTTGTTGTGAAGTATTCTTGTGGTATTTTGGGGGTTGTAGTCGTAGATGCCTTTATTCTCCCTTTATAGGGGAGATAAACTCTGGCCCTAAGGTAAATAAACTTTGGTAGCGTGCCTTAGGCTATGACCGAACTAATGAGGCGTACCGACTGGGGATGTTCGAGAGGCTAGAAATAGATCGTAGAGAGTTCGTCTAAAATACAATACTTTTATTCATTTACCATATAATATAATCGGATATATTCTGTCTACTGGGACTGGCTGTCCCAAGTAGACCACAAGTCTCAAAAACAACAATAATATATAAATAAGATACAGACACTTACAATGATCCGACAAAGTCCAAGGTATTTCTAATGAGAAAACAAACGGGCAGAGGTTCACCCGGCAAGTCAAAAAGTCTGCCTTCAGTCTCAAAATCGGGGTATATATATGAAAAAACCTAACCACGTCCTTCCGGTAAATTGACGCACTTAGCCAGGAAATTGGTTATTGAGCAAGTTCCCTCCAAGCCCACACATTCCACGATTTGTATCCTTATCTTAAGAAGTGGTATTTTGAAACTTTGTTTTTGCGTCTTAATATATTTTTACTCAATTATTAATTAACTAAATTAGAAAGCTTTACCACAATACTCCCCATTTAAAGAAGAATTGTCCCAATTCTCAATATTTTACTTTTAAAACAAGTTAATTTCGTTTAAAGCTATTATGCTGCCATCTTTGGGTTATTATGTGCATCTACCCTCAATGGGTTTTCCTTAGGGTTATATTTCTGGTCCCATATTGGCCATGTTCCTTTTTTTGTCAAAGGATTTCAATTTGAAATTTATCCTTGTTTTTCTTTTTCTCTGTCTCTAGGACTGACGATTACTCTTTTACCCTCTTCATATGCATCTTCTGTTTTACTTGACCTCAAACGGCTTAAACATAATATTAATGGTTATGCTAAAATTAGATTTCAAGTTATATTATAAAATTTTATGAATCATTTGAGTTTACATTTAATTCCCCTTAATAATTTAATTTATCTGTGTGACGTGGCTGATATACCGTTTTTTTTTTAGAAATGCCTTGGTTAAATTACATATAACAATTTGTTTTGTAACCACAGATTTCTTTAAACACAATACTTTACATTTTCTTCACCTTTTACATTAACTTAATGAATGTTTAGGCTATAAGCCAGTTGCTTATACATCTTAAGCATTGAAAATTACTGATTTAGTTTCACTTTCAGTCAATAAATTAGCAGTAAATTCTCACTTATTATTGGATTCTGTTGACGTTGATTTCGGACAAGGTAAACGTATCGGTCCTGGATAGAAAGATTATCTTGGGAGATGCTAACTACAAGCTCCTGCAATGCACCAGAAATTGGTTGATATTAGCATCATACATGAACCAAAATTGGCTGAAGTTGCATCCAACTTTGGTTGTTATTGGCAAAATTAACCAAAAATAGGTTGTAAAAAAAACTAGGTCTGTGATCTAAAGAAAAAAAAAATTGATATCAGCATACAAACAAAGCATTAACGATTGTATACATAAGTAAAAAAATCTCACACTAATATATACAAATAAATTTTTTTTGTTAAGTAAGAGGCTAATTATTTTCTTACTCGTTTTCTAAATACAATGTGCCACTAAAATAGAAACATTCTGTTTCTGGTTGGATTTTTAATTGTATTTATATTCTTTACATATTAAAATTAGTATTAATTATTAAACACTCAAAATACCATATTAAACACTCATATTAGTAAAGCATTAATACAGAATATTTTTTTAACAACACCGCTGATTTTATACATTGACCAGAAGTCACAAAACTTGAAAAGAACAACTACCCCATAAACATTGGTTAAAAAATTTTTAAAAGCTACTTTTAGACACTATGTAGTAATATAACCACACAAGAAGATTTTTTTTTTAAGTAGATTTCTCACAAAACAAAACTAAAAATTGGTATAACTTTCTTTTTCTAAAACAGAACACTCAAAATACCAATTTAATATATTTATATATAGTTTATACTGACATAAGTTATGTTGATGCATAACTTAATTGTTTAAAAACAGACAATAACTATGTAATCTTACAATTTATTTAAACACTGCAATGTTTATTCTTTGTACAAATTTTAAATCAATCTAGCAAGACTTTTAATCTGATAAATCTTAAACTGCAATTAAAATATTTACACAATTTGTTTTTAACTCTAACAAATGGTTTATACACTATAACAGAGAACTGTGATTAGCTGCTATTTGAAGGCTTAGCAACAGTTCTTACAATACGACTGTTATTTAAATTTATACATTTGCAAGTTTATGCGATGCAAATTCCATATTTATTAAAGGTTTGCAAAATACATTTATAACTGTATATTTCGTCAATAACATTTGTTCAGCTTACTCTATGTCGGTTCGTTTATACCAAAACTTGAGCATTTTTTATGTTTTTCTTTTGAATTTTCGGTCATTGAGACAGTTTAATAGAATATTCGACTGTCATCTCTTTTTTTCCAGTTTTAATGTCCTTTTGGGACAAGGCTTAGCTTGCCTCTTAGATTTGATAAGCTCAGAATTTAACTATTCGCCTTTTTACCTGTTTTGGCACTACCAATTGACTTGTGCCCGTACCCTGAAGGTTTGCTTACCAGGGCTGCCTTCTGGTAGCTCCTATAACGTTTCTAAGTTCTCTTGTCATCAGCTACAGCTAAAAAGACTATTATGAACCTGCACACAAAATAATTCTGCACACAATAATCAAATTCTTAAGGCTATTATGTGCCTTACTTTCAATTTATGTCATGCTAGTCATTTTTTCTGAAAACGACTTCCACATATGAGAGCCAAATTTCTTTTCTTGACTACTTTTGAGCATTTGTCCAATATTTCTATTAATCTCGGCCCGCGTTTACCAATGTAACGGTGGTTCCGTAGCATTAATGCTACTTATTTGTACTTATTTAGTACAATTTTCATACTAGTTCGTTCGGCAAGTTCAATAAGTGCGTATAACAGAGTTTAACTGACTTCATTCAGTTTATTTTTTCTTTTAGTTTTGTCTGGCTATATTTTCAACTTGAACTCTTCTCTTTTTTTTTGATTCGATATTTCAGTGGAGCCTAAGGGTTTTTCACGTCTTTTCTGCTTTTTCAGTAAAATATATCTTTTTTTTTTAAAGCCTATATTTATATATTCCGTGTTCTTTTTCAATGACCTTAACAAGTTTTTATGCTGGTTGCCCTTTATGATCAAATTTATTATCTCCCTATTTCTAAGAGGTGGGGGAGGGGGGGTGTCTAATTTTTGCAACCTGTATTTTTTTGAAATTATTCAAATTTTTTCTTCTAAAGTTTTTGTGTTAGAAAAGTACTGAAGTTTTTCAGCTAATTTTTTTTTGAACACTTAATTAAGTTTTGCCTTGCATTTGCTAGTTCTCATTTCTTCCTTAAAATGCAATTTTTACGATATATTGGTTGCCAATTTTATCCTAGCTTTAATTACTATTTTATTTGCCAAAAAAAAGAGAGGCAATACTTCCTTTGCAAGGCTAAATAACTTTGAATTCAGTGCTCCGTATCTGCGGTTTATTGATAAGCTTGAATTTGGAAGAATTACAAGAATGAATCTATGCTCATTACTGCGAGTTTTTTTTGTTGTGAAAGGTTATATTTTATTTTCCAATAAAAAGTGGATACGTTTAGTTTCTGTTAGGGTTCGACTGCTTGGGATTTGGGTGTTTGGGTTGGCACAGGTGAAAACCAATTGTTTAAAAACTAAACTAGGGATCTCCTGTGCCAATTCGTTTTCTCAGATCCAATACATTGCTAGAGTTAAAATATTATCTTGAACAATGAACTGTGGTTTGCTTGTGACGATGGGGTTAATTTTTGGCCTATTCTTAATGGATTTTGTCCTTGGCTTTTGCCTCCTGGTAAGTTTTTTAGGTTATAATTTATTTTTATATTGCTTTTCGTTTCTTTAACCTCGCACTTTTTTCCTTTATAAGCTTATTCTAAGTTTCGCTTAAATATTTATAACTCTTAATAATTGTCTTTAATTTTTTTTTTCTTTTTACCGAAAATTATAATATTAAACTATAACTAATTATAATAAGATTACAGCTAGCTTGTACACATAGCCGGCACTTAATGTAAACTCTTGCTGTTTTTTCCCATTATAATAATTTTAAAGTTCTTCAAAAACAATTTTTCAAATTCGACTGAAAGTGTCACCTCGGAGAGTCAAAGGTCAGTAGATGCATTGCATGTACTTTAACAACGAGAGACCAGCAGTGATTGTGCTCAACTCCCAAATTTGCTAGCTTCCAATGACCCTATTTCAGTAAACTAACCTCCTTCGTTTTTTTTTTTTAAAATATCCCCCCCCCCCTTCAAATATATATTTGAAGGAAAACTTGATGTTATCTATGTACCGATTAAAAAGAAAATATAGATATTTCTTTAGTGGCTTTTATACTCGTTTGATTTTTTATTTAATATTTATTAATTTTTTTTATTATTGTTTTATTAAAATATTAATCTGCTGGGGGCTGCGCTTGCTCTGCCTTTCTCCGTTTCCTGGTCCGAGTTCTGGACTCCAAATATTTGCTTTTTTTCTTTATAATATTGGCAAGTTTTTCCGTGGTTTCTTTAGTGTGGCTTACAAGGCTCTGAGTCCGAGTGCGGTTTTGTTGCCTCGTCAAATATTTTCAATCCTTGTTTCTTTTAATGTTTGGCCTTTTTCATAAGTGTTTTAGCAACTTGTGCGGCTGACAAAGGAACTTCTTGCTGCCCCTTTGGTTTCTTTACTGTTTTCCATAATTTTTCTCTCAAAGAAGGTTTTCTTGACGATGGCCCAGGTTTAGCTATATCGATTTCTGTCGAAGAATTTTCGGTGTCACATTCTGTTAGCTCGCTTCTGGTAGATGGCGTTTGTTCCAAAAGCCATTTTTGCGCTACGACTGTAGGTGAGTCTAGCGTATTAAAATCAGATAATTCTTTGTTTTGTTCCAATTTTTCTTCCTCTTTGGATCTAACCTCTGGTTTATTATGTCTTAAACCAGTAGGCTGTGTTTGAGGCTCTTCTATGTCACTTTCGTTGCTTGTATCCGATGAATATTGAACTTTTCTTTTTTTTCTCTTGTTTGTTGTGGAAAGTTTGCAGCCAAGATTGGGCTAAATATTCCTTCCACTTCTCCCAACTGTTGTGGTCGTTAAAAAGGTCATAAAATTCATATGGTCTTCTGATATATACTGGTGAGATTGTGTCTTCTATTTCTTCTTCTGAAAGTATTGGCTCACTTAAAAACAAAAAAAAAATTTTAAACAAGAAAAACGGGTTTTAATTTTCTATAAAGCAGTGAAATACAAAACAATTAATTATGCACAAAAGCTCCGAATATTTCGGCCCCACATCCGGGAGCCTTTCTCAACGGAAAAAAAAAATAAAATAAAATAAATAAACAAAAAACTTAACTTACATCACAATACTAAACACATAAAGAGAAAGAAAAAAAAAACAAAAGAAAAAATATAAATAAATAAGAAACAAAACTCACATATTAAATAAACACTTCCAACTTATAGTTGAATCATTATAGACATTCAGTGCATGGAAGTGTTTATTTAATATATTTCCATTTATACACTGGGAGGAGGCGAGTTGAATCATTATAGACATTCAGTGCATGGAAGTGTTTATTTAATATGTGAGTTTTGTTTCTTATTTATTTATATTTTTTCTTTTGTTTTTTTTTTCTTTCTCTTTATGTGTTTTTAGTATTGTGATGTAAGTTAAGTTTTTTGTTTATTTATTTTATTTTTTTTTCCGTTGAGAAAGGCTCCCGGATGTAAGGCCGAAATATTCGGAGCTTTTGTGCATAATTAATTGTTTTGTATTTCACTGCTTTATAAGAAATTAAAACCCGTTTTTTCTTGTTTAAAATTTTTTTTTTTGTTTTTAATGGAAAAGCAGTGTGGTCTAAGAAATTATTTATATAGGCTCTGTTTTCCACGGTTTTGAAAAATATCCCTTTTTCATTCTATTATGGTGTATTACTTCTTCCTTTTCCTTTATGCTGATGTTTTAGAACATATGTTAAGTTATTTGGTAGAATTTTTGTAATCCTATAAGGTCCGTCCCATTTCGGTTTTAACTTTTTTGTTCCTTCCAGATTCGTTTTGTGAACATAAACCAAATCTCCTAAACAGTAACTCGTTTTATTTTTGCTTGTTCTGTCATATTTTTCTTTTTGTTCTGTTTTCGCATCTTCCAGATTGTCTTTAACTTGTTCCATAGCTTTTTTCATTCGCATTACCATCTCTTGCTTATATTGGTCTAAGTTGTAATATATTCTGTCATTTTGTATTTCATCTAAACAAATTCTGGGATCTCTTATGTGTTGCAAAAAATGGCGTTTCTTTTAAGGTACGTGAAAAAACCGTATTTATTGCAAAGACTACAAATGGTAAATGTTCATCCCAATTTTCATTTTCCTCTCTTGCATGTATTTCCCAGAATGTAAGCTAATTCCCTATGCTTACGTTCAACCTTCCCATTAGCTGCTGCAAGGTAAGACGAGGTAAAACATCGTCTAACCCCAGATATTCTGTAATTTTGTCTAATAATTAGCCTCTAAAACATGGCCCATTGTCGCTAAGTAAAACTCTAGGGAAAACCCCGTGTTCCAAAAATAGGCGATGACCAAAACTTTCGCAATGGTTTTTGTCTTTTCCTCTTTAATTGGAAAAGCGTATAAATATGAATTAAAATGGTCTACTATGGTTAGTACACACCTGTTTCCTTTCCTGGAAACTGGTAAACTTCCCCCGGATCCCCAAACGTCTATTGACATTATTTCTCCTACCCCTGAAGGGGTGGGGTATTGACCTAATTCAAGCCCTAGGAGTCTTTGGTGGCGACTTTTGTTTGGCGCACTCTTGGCAGCTTTGTATAAAAGCTTTTACTTTTGAGTACATTTTTGGAAAATAAAAATTTCCTTTCAGTCTCCCCATAGTTTTTTGCTTCTCCTATGTGACAGCCAATCGTTGCATGTGACATCTGTAAAACTTCTCCTTCCAGAGATTTTGGAATCATTGGAATAATTTTTAAGTCATTTTTTTTCTATATTCTTGCGATGGTCTATGGTATCTTACTAGAAGATTTTTACTTTTGTCCAGATCAAAATTATCCAAGTCCTTTAAAAAAATGTTTAAAGTGCTCTGGCAGTTCCGTTCCTTTTGATAAAAAGGATTTCATTGCTAAACAAAAATCATGTTTATTTTGATGCTTTGAAATATTTTCATTAGACAGTATTTCTACCCCTTCCAGTTCGTTCTGGATGGTTGCTATTACATTTTCTTTCTTATCTGGATTTCGGGATAAATAGTCTGGTAAAATATTTGTACGGCCCTTATATATATTGGAGTATATGAATATGCTTGCAGACGCAGTATCCACCGTGTCAGCTGGGCTGAAGTATTTTGCATCGTATGTAGCCAAACTAATGATTTTCGGTCTACTCTTAAATAAATTTTTTTCCAAGTAAAAATTGTCGAAAATATTCTGTAAATACTACAACTGATAAACACTCCCTTTCAACTGTCGAGTATTTTTTTTTTTCTGCTTCCGTCAGTGACGTACTGGCGCATTGAACTATTGATTCTACTCCTTCAAAATTAATGTTTAATAATACGGCCCCTATACCGTACCCCGAAGCATCTGTTTGCAAACAGAAGTCTTGTGACAAACTGGCAGTTTTAGTATTGGTGCCAGTAATAATTGCCTTTTTATTTCATTTAGCGCTTGTTTTGCGTCCTCTGGACATTCGAATTTACCTGATTTCTTTAAAAGGTTCGTCAAAGGTTGTGCTATTGTAGTATAATTTTTAATATATCGTCTGAAATAGCATAATAGCCCACAAACTGATCTGCAGCTTTTTTTATCTTTAGGAGGCTGTAAATTTTCTATGACTGTAAATTTTTCTGGCTTGGTGAAATAGTACCTTCGTTTATCAGGTGTCCAAGAAATACTAATTTTGGTACCACTATTTTTAACTTTTCTGGTTTTAATTTTAAGCCTGCTTTTTCAAACTTTTCCAGTATGTTTTTAAGTCCGACCAGTGGTCTTCCAAGTTTTCATTAAACAGAATTACATCATTTAAATAAGCCAAGGTATCTTTTTTTTCCTGGTTCGTTATCTTTTAACACCAAATTCATTAGGCAACCTAAAACAATTTGGACTAAATGATAAGCCAAATGGCATACGTTCAAACGTGAAAGTTCTCCCATCGTCTAAGATTACTGTAGCCTTATGCTTAGTTTCTGCATCTAAAGCGATTTGCCAATATCCTGCTATTAAATCAAAACTAGTGTAATATTTTGAACCCCCTAGGGAATCTAAAATCGAATCAATTCTTGGTAACTTCATCACGTCTTTAATCGTGACGGCGTTTAGTGATCTAAAATCTATAAATAGTCTCCAGGTGCTATCTTTTTTTCTGACTATTACTAATGGAAAGCACCAATCACTAATGCTTTCTTTAATTATACCCTGATCTTCCATTTCTTTTATTTGGCTTTCTAGCCATGGCTTTAAATGATAAGGTGTTTTATACGGTGACTTTTTTTATTGGAGGGCCTTCTGTTGATATCTTGTGCGTGATTAAGTGAGTTAATCCGTAATCTGATTTGTGTCTTGCAAAAGTCCATTTAAATCCCAAAGAATATTTTCCACCCTAGTTTTTACGTTTTCTGGTAAATGTTTTAAATCAAATACTTGCAAAAAATCCGTTTTTGCCATTGCATACTCTTCTTGTGGTTGCGGTTTTAATGAGGATAAATGTTCGTGGCTAGAAGGGAAATTTACGCTTAATTCTGGACCGTTTTAGAGATTTTATTTCTGAATTTGAAATCTTTTCTACTGATCCAAGTTCTACCTGGTTCAATTTTTTTATTATTACTTAGATTTGATAGTTTTCAGTATGTTATACCATTTTCAATTTTTATAACTTGATTTTGCACGAAAATCATTGGGTATTCTTTTATGATGTACCCCCCTATCACGGCATTCATCGTTTTAACCTTTCCATCTTTTTCATTTAATGTAGCTAGAACTTGAGCTGTCGTTCCCCCTTCTATTGTGATTTTTCCGCTTGTTTTTAGGTTATAATTCGAATCTTCACTTTCTTTATTTGTTGTTACGCAAATTTGGCTATTACTTTGATTTGCCTGGTTTATTGTGATTGTATTGGATATGGGTTCCCATACAATCCCATATTTTCTGATGGCATCTACTCCTAGAATACAAGGAAATGGTAGCTGTTTGCATATTATTACTGTTACTGTTATTTCTTTATCCCCTGCACTAAATTTTAGTGGACATTCTCCCAAAATTGTCAGCTTGTGCCCTGTCACTGATGTTAGGGTATTTTGGCATCTGCTTACTCGATTTTTGACACTAGGGGGAAATCTATTAAAGACTTCCTCTCGAATTAATGATTTAGATGCGCCTGTATCTAGTAAACATGGTAAAATTTTGAAAACACTCAATTTTAAAACAACGCAGAATCGGTAGATAATTATTATTTGCATTTGTATCACAACATTCTAAACTATATAGGGGTCTTTGTAAGGAAACAAACTCTGTCGACCCTTACTGGCTGGGTTTCTTCGTTTAAATGTCCACTGTTTGGCCAAAAATTTCTGGGATTATCCCAGTTTTCTTCAGCGCTGCTACTTTGACCCTGGGTATTGTTAACCGTTTGCCTTCTAGGCCTAAATTCTGGAATATTATTAGGTGTTTGCCAAGTATTATTTGTTCCCTGTCTTCCTAAATTTCTGTCCCCCTGCGTTCTGAATTGGTGTCTTGTCTTGTACGTCTGGCTTTCTTTGCGTATTCTATGCCAGCAATCTGCTGCATAGTGGTTTGGTTTGTTACAATAGTAGCAATAAAATTTTCTAAATATTTTTGATCTGTCCTTGTTGGTTCCCCAACTATCTGTCTTTGGTGGGGGAGGGTGCCCATATTTTCTATAGTTATTAGCTTCTAATCTCTCAAGGTCGTGGAATCTGTCAGCTATCTCCCTAGACGGCGACCCTCGGCCTCCGTCGCACCTTTATGGTTTACGATTCGGCTCCTCAAAGCTCACCCTTTTCTGTCCCCTTTCATATATTTATACTTTCTTGGGCTCCTGTGTTATTTTTTGACATCTGGTCAATTTTTTTCATAGCCTCGTCAATTTTTACCTCTGTTTCGACTAGTATTATAGCCTGCTCTAAATTTTCAGGTTTCCCGCGATAATATTAGTCTTAATAACTTTTTTGGTAACCCTTGGGTAAAAGTATGTAGTTGTACTTTCTGTACTGTCTCGTCATTTCCGCCTTTCTCTAATTGTAAACACACGGATCTACAAATTTTGTCTGCATATTCCCTGATACTAGTTGAGGTATCGAATGTGACTACCTCTGTTCTTAGCCTCTCGGAGATGCTTGTCTCAATGAATCTTGTTTTAAAAGATTCAATTAGTGTACTGATGTCCTTGGGCTCTTTTCCCTTAATTGCCTCAAAATGTTTAAGGGCACTTCCCTTTAATCTGGCTGCAACGCATTGCTCTTTGACCTTATCTTCAAACAATTCTGTTAGTTCGTCAAAAATTTTTAATTTTTCGATAAACTCATCTACATCTGAATTTCCCACGTATTCTGGTATAATTTTTGCAATTTCAAGTACTGTTGATAGGGAAGTCATTTTATCCTCTGGTAAAGCCATTTTATTTCAATCTACTATTTTTATCTAGCCTTCTCGACCCAGTTTTTCTAGCGACCACCAGTTGTTGTGAAGCGTTATTTGTGGTATTTGGGGGTTGTAGTCGTAGATGCCTTTATTCTCCCTTTATAGGGGAGATAAACTCTGGCCCTAAGGTAAATAAACTTTGGTAGCGTGCCTTAGGCTATGACCGAACTAATGAGGCGTACCGACTGGGGATGTTCGAGAGGCTAAAATAGATCGTAGAGAGTTCGTCTAAAATACAATACTTTCATTCATTTACCATATAATATAATCGGATATATTCTGTCTACTGGGACTGGCTGTCCCAAGTAGACCACAAGTCTCAAAAACAACAATAATACATAAATAAGATACAGACACTTACAATGATCCGACAAAGTCCAAGGTATTTCTAATGAGAAAACAAACGGACAGAGGTTCACCCGGCAAGTCAAAAAGTCTGCCTTCAGTCTCAAAAATCGGGGTATATATATGAAAAACCTAACCACGTCCTTCCGGTAAATTGACACATTTAGCCAGGAAATTGGTTATGTTAGCAAGTTCCCTCCAAAGCCCACACATTCCACGATTTGTATCCTTATCTTAAGAAGTGGTATTTTGAAAATTTTGTTTTTGTGTCTTAATATATTTTTACTCAATTATTAATTAACTAAATTAGAAAGCTTTACCGCAGTCTCAAAAACCCGTCTGGTTACGCAATTTGACAATTTCTAGTTTTTGGTTAAAAAAAAAACACGTTATGATGAAAGTACCACAAAAAAACCCGTCTGGTTTGCGTTAAACAATCTCAATTATACTTTCAAAACGTGTTTGATCACTTTATAGGTATATAATATAAAAGGATTTGTCACTTTTTGCAATTTGTTCGTCAAACTACATTCTATATTCTTGTAGTCGTGAAACCAGCATATAAGTTACTACTGTAGTCCAACGATCAGATAACAAATATTGGGTATGGGGGCAATAGGTTTTGATATTTTATTGTTTGTTTTAGTTGCGCATTAAGATTAGTGAAAAAAGGGCCACCACAGGAAGGTTGCGCACAGCCAGCCCCGCCCGCCCGTTAGCATTAAACGCGACCTCTAATAACCTCCCACTTGCATTCCAAATGGAAGGATAACTCTATATACTGTTTGTGAATGATTATCTCTTGTGTAAAGTTATTTAGTTTTTTTAAATAATTTTTTTTTCTGTTACTAGTTTTTGACAATGGAAAACTAAAGGTTATAAAGCCAATAATGTTACGATGTTTTATTGGTTTTTTAGTTGTGCATTAAGATTAGTGAAAACAGGGCCACAATGGGAAGGTTGTGTACAGCCAAACCCACCCACCCCTTAGCATTCACCCCCTCCCCCTGCGCCTTTTCCCCAAATTTATCTTATCAAAATTTTTAAATAGTCATTTTGTTCAAAATAGTCCAAAATTCAAATTACTTTAACTTAGGGGTTGAGAAATCCTCCATATCCCCCGGGGCAAGGATCATAACTTATGTAAGTTGTCTATTATTAGAATATAAGGTGTTTACGGAAGGGCTGGTCTTATTAATTTTTGAGGGGGCTCATTTGATCAGAAATTGAACTTGTAGTTTCTTTTTTAAGAGTCATAAGTGATCAATGGGCAACTAGCCCACGCCCCAAGTTTTCAAAGAGCATCCGGTCAAAATTTTTAATTTCCATTTTGTTCAGAAAACTTCAAAGGCCAAACAACTATGCTTTTGGGGTTGAACTTCCTTCCCCCAGCCCCGAGAAAATGGCTCTGAGTTATGGAACTTGATTATTGTTACTTTAACTTTGTTTACTTTACTTTATTGGATTTAGTTATTTACGTGACAACTTCGATTTACAGTGCAAGGGCTTTAAGTTGTGCAAGTTGCTTATTGTTACTTCAATGCCTTGTTTACTTTGATGCTTTCTTTACTTTGTTATTATTTTTTTTACTTTGATATTGTATCTTTGATAGTAGATGTGATACTTTGATGAACATTTGATGTTGAAAAAAAGTTTATTTTGAAATAAGGAATTTTTAAAAACTTGAAACTTTTTGCAATAAAAAAACGAACAAAAATTAACTAAAAAAAACTTTCCGAAAAATAAGTTTTTTAAAGGAAAGTAAAGGCCATTTTAAACTTAACATCAGCAGATACGAGTATCTGCTGCTGATTTGTACTTAAGCCAGACGTACAAGACAAGACACCAATTCAGAACGCAGGGGGACAGAAATTTAGGAAGACAGGGAACAAATAATACTTGGCAAACACCTAATAATATTCCAGAATTTAGGCCTAGAAGGCAAACGGTTAACAATACCCAGGGTCAAAGTAGCAGCGCTGAAGAAAACTGGGATAATCCCAGAAATTTTTGGCCAAACAGTGGACATTTAAACGGAGAAACCAGCCAGTAAGGGTCGACAGAGTTGTTTCCTTACAAAGACCTCTATATAGTTTAGAATGTTGTGATACAAATGCAAATAATAATTATCTACCGATTCTGCGTTGTTTTAAAATTGAGTGTTTTCAAAATTTACCATGTTTACTAGATACAGGCGCATCTAAATCATTAATTCGAGAGGAAGTCTTTAATAGATTTCCCCCTAGTGTCAAAAATCGAGTAAGCAGATGCCAAAATACCCTAACATCAGTGACAGGGCACAAGCTGACAATTTTGGGAGAATGTCCACTAAAATTTAGTGCAGGGGATAAAGAAATAACAGTAACAGTAATAATATGCAAACAGCTACCATTTCCTTGTATTCTAGGAGTAGATGCCATCAGAAATATGGGATTGTATGGGAACCCATATCCAATACAATCACAATAAACCAGGCAAATCAAAGTAATAGCCAAATTTGCGTAACAACAAATAAAGAAAGTGAAGATTCGAATTATAACCTAAAAACAAGCGGAAAAATCACAATAGAAGGGGGAACGACAGCTCAAGTTCTAGCTACATTAAATGAAAAAGATGGAAAGGTTAAAACGATGAATGCCGTGATAGGGGGGTACATCATAAAAGAATACCCAATGATTTTCGTGCAAAATCAAGTTATAAAAATTGAAAATGGTATAACATACTTAAAACTATCAAATCTAAGTAATAATAAAAAAAATTGAACCAGGTGAGAACTTGGATCAGTAGAAAAGATTTCAAATTCAGAAATAAAATCTCTAAACGGTCCAGAATTAAGCGTAAATTTCCCTTCTAGCCACGAACATTTATCCTCATTAAAACCGCAACCACAAGAAGAGTATGCAATGGCAAAAAACGGATTTTTTGCAACTATTTGATTTAAAACATTTACCGGAAAACGTAAAAACTAGGGTGGAAAATATTCTTTGGGATTTTAAATGGACTTTTGCAAGACACAAATCAGATTACGGATTAACTCACTTAATCACGCACAAGATATCAACAGAAGGCCCTCCAATAAAAAAGTCACCGTATAAAACACCTTATCATTTAAAGCCATGGCTAGAAAGCCAAATAAAAGAAATGGAAGATCAGGGTATAATTAAAGAAAGCATTAGTGATTGGTGCTTTCCATTAGTAATAGTCAGAAAAAAAGATAGCACCTGGAGACTATTTATAGACTTTAGATCACTAAACGCCGTCACGATTAAAGACGTGATGAAGTTACCAAGAATTGATTCGATTTAGATTCCCTAGGGGTTCAAAATATTACACTAGTTTTGATTTAATAGCAGGATATTGGCAAATCGCTTTAGATGCAGAAACTAAGCATAAGGCTACAGTAAATCTTAGACGATGGGAGAACTTTCACGTTTGAACGTATGCCATTTGGCTTATCATTTAGTCCAAATTGTTTTAGTTGCCTACTGAATTTGGTGTTAAAAGATAACGAACCAGGAAAAAAAAGATACCTTGGCTTATTTAAATGATGTAATTCTGTTTAATGAAAACTTGGAAGACCACTTGGTCGGACTTAAAAACATACTGGAAAAGTTTGAAAAAGCAGGCTTAAAACTAAAAACCAGAAAAGTTAAAAATAGTGGTACCAAAATTAGTATTTCTTGGACACCTGATAAACCAAGGTACTATTTCACCAAGCCAGAAAAAATTACAGTCATAGAAAATTTACAGCCTCCTAAAGATAAAAAAAGCTGCAGATCAGTTTGTGGGCTATTATGCTATTTCAGACGATATATTAAAAATTATACTACAATAGCACAACCTTTGACGAACCTTTTAAAGAAATCAGGTAAATTCGAATGTCCAGAGGACGCAAAACAAGCGCTAAATGAAATAAAAAGGCAATTATTACTGGCACCAATACTAAAACTGCCAGTTTTGTCACAAGACTTCTGTTTGCAAACAGATGCTTCGGGGTACGGTAAAGGGGCCGTATTATTAAACATTAATTTTGAAGGAGTAGAATCAATAGTTCAATGCGCCAGTACGTCACTGACGGAAGCAGAAAAAAAAATACTCGACAGTTGAAAGGGAGTGTTTATCAGTTGTAGTATTTACAGAATATTTTCGACAATTTTTACTTGGAAAAAAATTTATTTTAAGAGTAGACCGAAAATCATTAGTTTGGCTACATACGATGCAAAATACTTCAGCCCAGCTGACACGGTGGATACTGCGTCTGCAAGCATATTCATATACTCCAATATATATATAAAGGGCCGTACAAATATTTTACCAGACTATTTATCCCGAAATCCAGATAAGAAAGAAAATGTAATAGCAACCATCCAGAACGAACTGGAAGGGTTAGAAATACTGTCTAATGAAAATATTTCAAAGCATCAAAATAAACATGATTTTTGTTTAGCAATGAAATCCTTTTTATCAAAAGGAACGGAACTACCAGAGCACTTTAAACATTTTTTAAAGGACTTGGATAATTTTGATCTGGACAAAAGTAAAAATCTTCTAGTAAGATGCCATAGACCATCGCAAGAATATAGAAAAAATGACTTAAAAATTATTCCAATGATTCCAAAATCTCTGGAAGGAGAAGTTTTACAGATGTCACATGCAACGATTGGCTGTCACATAGGAGAAGCAAAAACTATGGGGAGACTGAAAGGAAATTTTATTTTCCAAAAATGTACTCAAAAGTAAAAGCTTTTATACAAAGCTGCCAAAGTGTGCGCCAAACAAAAGTCGCCACCAAAGACTCCTAGGGCTTGAATTAGGTCAATACCCCACCCCTTCAGGGGTAGGAGAAATAATGTCAATAGACGTTTGGGGATCCGGGAGAAGTTTACCAGTTTCCAGGAAAGGAAACAGGTGTGTACTAACCATAGTAGACCATTTTAATTCATATTTATACGCTTTTCCAATTAAAGAGGAAAAGACAAAAACCATTGCGAAAGTTTTGGTCAATCGCCTATTTTTGGAACACGGGGTTTTCCCTAGAGTTTTACTTAGTGACAATGGGCCATGTTTTAGAGGCAAATTATTAGACAAAATTACAGAATATCTGGGGGTTAGACGATGTTTTACCTCGTCTTACCTTGCAGCAGCTAATGGGAAGGTTGAACGTAAGCATAGGGAATTAGCTTACATGCTGGGAATACATGCAAGAGAGGAAAATGAAAATTGGGATGAACATTTACCATTTGTAGTCTTTGCAATAAATACGGCTTTTTCACGTACCTTAAAAGAAACGCCATTTTTTTTGCAACACATAAGAGATCCCAGAATTTGTTTAGATGAAATACAAAATGACAGAATATATTACAACTTAGACCAATATAAGCAAGAGATGGTAATGCGAATGAAAAAAAGCTATGGAACAAGTTAAAGACAATCTGGAAGATGCGAAAACAGAACAAAAAGAAAAATACGACAGAACAAGCAAAAATAAAACGAGTTACTGTTTAGGAGATTTGGTTTTATGTTCACAAAACGAATCTGGAAGGAACAAAAAAGTTAAAACCGAAATGGGACGGACCTTATAGGATTACAAAAAATTCTACCAAATAACTTAACATATGTTCTAAAACATCAGCATAAGGAAAAGGAAGAAGTAATACACCATAATAGAACGAAAAGGGATATTTTTCAAAACCGTGGAAAATAGAGCCTATACTTTCAAAAGAAGAAATAGAAGACACAATCTCACCAGTATATATCAGAAGACCATATGAATTTTATGACCTTTTTAACGACCACAACAGTTGGGAGAAGTGGAAGGAATATTTAGCCCAATCTTGGCTGCAAACTTTCCACAACAAACAAGAGAAAAAAAGAAAAGTTCAATATTCATCGGATACAAGCAACGAAAGTGACATAGAAGAGCCTCAAACACAGCCTACTGGTTTAAGACATAATAAACCAGAGTTTAGATCAAAGAGGAAGAAAAATTGGAACAAAACAAAGAATTATCTGATTTTAATACGCTAGACTCACCTACAGTCGTAGCGCAAAAATGGCTTTGGAACAAACGCCATCTACCAGACGCGAGCTAACAGAATGTGACACCGAAAATTCTTCGACAGAAATCGATATAGCTAAACCTGGGCCATCGTCAAGAAAACCTTCTTTGAGAGAAAAATTATGGAAAACAGTAAAGAAACCAAAGGGGCAGCAAGAAGTTCCTTTGTCAGCCGCACAAGTTGCTAAAACACTTATGAAAAAGGCCAAACATCAAGAGAAACAAGGATTGAAGATATTTGACGAGGCAACAAAACCGCACTCGGACTCAGAGCCTTGTAAGCCACACAATAGAAACCACGGAAAAACTTGCCAATATTATAAAGAAAAAAGCAAATATTTGGAGTCCAGAACTCGGACCAGGAAACGGAGAAAGGCAGAGCAAGCGCAACCCCCAGCAGATTAATATTTTAATAAAACAATAATAAAAAAAAAATTAATAAATATTAATAAAAAATCAAACGAGTATAAAAGCCACTAAAGAAATATCTATTTTTCTTTTTTAATCGGTACATAGATAACATCAAGTTTTTCCTTCAAATATATATTTGAAGGGGGGGGATAATTTAGGAAAAAAAAAAACGAAGGAGGTTAGTTTACTGAAATAGGGTCATTGGAAGCTAGCAAATTTGGAGTTGAGCACAATCACTGCTGGTCTCTCGTTGTTAAGTACATGCAATGCATCTACTGACCTTTGACTCTCCGAGGTGACACTTTCAGTCGAATTTGAAAAATTGTTTTTGAAGAATTTTAAAATTATTATAATGGGAAAAACAGCAAGAGTTTACATTAAGTGCCGGCTATGTGTACAAGCTAGCTGTAATCTTATTATAATTAGTTATAGTTTAATATTATAATTTTTGGTAAAAAGAAAAAAAAAATTAAAGACAATTATTAAGCGTTATAAAGATTTAAGCAAAACTTAGAATAAGCTTATAAAGCAAAAAAAGTGCGAGGTTAAAGAAACGAAAAGCAATATAAAAATAAATTCTAACCTAAAAACTTACCAGGAGGCAAAAGCCAAGGACAAAATCCATTAAGAATAGGCCAAAAATTAACCCCATCGTCACAAGCAAACCACAGTTCATTGTTCAAGATAATATTTTAACTCTAGCGATGTATTGGATCTGAGAAAACGAATTGGCACAGGAGATCCCTAGTTTAAACAATTGGTTTTCACCTGTGCCAACCCAAACACCCAAATCCCAAGCAGTCGAACCCTAACAGAAACTAAACGTATCCACTTTTTATTGGAAAATAAAATATAACCTTTCACAACAAAAAAACTCGCAGTAATGAGCATAGATTCATTCTTGTAATTCTTCCAAATTCAAGCTTATCAATAGACCGCAGATACGGAGCACTGAATTCAAAGTTATTTAGCCTTGCAAAGGAAGTATTGCCTCTCTTTTTTTTGGCAAATAAAATAGTAATTAAAGCTAGGATAAAATTGGCAACCAATATATCGTAAAAATTGCATTTTAAGGAAGAAATGAGAACTAGCAAATGCAAGACAAAAACTTAATTAAGTGTTCAAAAAAAAAAAATTAGCTGAAAAACTTCAGTACTTTTCTAACACAAAAACTTTAGAAGAAAAAATTTGAATAATTTCAAAAAAATACAGGTTGCAAAAATTAGACAACCCCCCCCCCCCACCTCTTAGAAATAGGGAGATAATAAATTTGATCATAAAGGGCAACCAGCATAAAAACTTGTTAAGGTCATTGAAAAAGAACACGGAATATATAAATATAGGCTTTAAAAAAAAAAGATATATTTTACTGAAAAAGCAGAAAAGACTTGAAAAACCCTTAGGCTCCACTGAAATATCGAATCAAAAAAAGAGAAGAGTTCAAGTTGAAAATATAGCCAGACAAAACTAAAAGAAAAATAAACTGAATGAAGTCAGTTAAACTCTGTTATACGCACTTATTGAACTTGCCGAACGAACTAGTATGAAAATTGTACTAAATAAGTACAAATAAGTAGCATTAATGCTACGGAACCACCGTTACATTGGTAAACGCGGGCCGAGATTAATAGAAATATTGGACAAATGCTCAAAGTAGTCAAGAAAAAGAAATTTGGCTCTCATATGTGGAAGTCGTTTTCAGAAAAAATGACTAGCATGACATAAATTGAAAGTAAGGCAAATAATAGCCTTAAGAATTTGATTATTGTGTGCAGAATTATTTTGTGTGCAGGTTCATAATAGTCTTTTTAGCTGTAGCTGATGACAAGAGAACTTAGAAACGTTATAGGAGCTACCAGAAGGCAGCCCTGGTAAGCAAACCTTCAGGGTACGGGCACAAGTCAATTGGTAGTGCCAAAACAGGTAAAAAGGCGAATAGTTAAATTCTGAGCTTATCAAATCTAAGAGGCAAGCTAAGCCTTGTCCCAAAAGGACATTAAAACTGGAAAAAAAAGAGATGACAGTCGAATATTCTATTAAACTGTCTCAATGACCGGAAATTCAAAAGAAAAAAATAAAAATGCTCAAGTTTTGGTATAAACGAACCGACATAGAGTAAGCTGAACAAATGCTATTGACGAAATATACAGTTATAAATGTATTTTGCAAACCTTTAATAAATATGGAATTTGCATCGCATAAAATTGCAAATGTATAAATTTAAATAACAGTCGTATTGTAAGAACTGTTGCTAAGCCTTTAAATAGCATCTAATCACAGTTCTCTGTTATAGTGTATAAACCATTTGTTAGAGTTAAAAACAAATTGTGTAAATATTTTAATTGCAGTTTAAGATTTATCAGATTAAAAGTCTTGCTAGATTGATTTAAAATTTGTACAAAGAATAAACATTGCAGTGTTTAAATAAATTGTAAGATTACATAGTTATTGTCTGTTTTTAAACAATTAAGTTATGCATCAACATAACTTATGTCAGTATAAAACTATATATAAATATATTAAATTGGTATTTTGAGTGTTCTGTTTTAGAAAAAGAAAGTTATACCAATTTTTAGTTTTGCTTTGTGAGAAATCTACTTAAAAAAAAAATCTTCTGCGTGTGTGGTTATATTACTACATAGTGTCTTAAAGTAGCTTTTAAAAATTTTTAACCAATGTTTATGGGTAGTTGTTCTTTTCAAGTTTTGTGACTTCTGGTCAATGTATAAATCAGCGGTGTTGTTAAAAAAATTATTCTGTATTAATGCTTTACTAATATGAGTGTTTAATATGGTATTTTGAGTGTTTAATAATTAATACTAATTTTAATATGTAAAGAATATAAATACAATTAAAATCCAACCAGAAACAGAATGTTTCTATTTTAGTGGCACATTGTATTTAGAAAACGAGTAAGAAAATAATTAGCCTCTTACTAACAAAAAAAATTTATTTGTAATATATTAGTGTGTGATTTTTTTACTTATGTATACAATCTTTAATGCTTTGTTTGTATGCTGATATCAATTTTTTTCTTTAGATCACAGACCTAGTTTTTTTTACAACCTATTTTTGGTTAATTTTCGCCGATAACAACCAAAGTTGGATGCAACTTCAGCCAATTTTGGTTCATGTATGATGCTAATATCAACCAATTTCTGGTGCATTGCAGGAGCTTGTAGTTAGCATCTCCCAAGATAATCGTTCTATCCAGGACCGATACGTTTACCTTGTCCGAAATCAACGTCAACAGAATCCAATAATAAGTGAGAATTTACTGCTAATTTATTGACTGAAAGTGAAGCTAAATCAGTAATTTTCAATGCTTAAGATGTATAAGCAACTGGCTTAAAGCCTAAACATTCATTAAGTTAATGTAAAAGGTGAAGAAAAATGTAAAGTATTGTGTTTAAAGAAATCTGTGGTTACAAAACAAATTGTTATATGTAATTTAATCAAGGCATTTCTAAAAAAAAAACGGTATATCAGCCACGTCACACAGATAAATTAAATTATTAAGGGGAATTAAATGTAAACTCAAATGATTCATAAAATTTTATAATATAACTTGAAATCTAATTTTAGCAAAACCATTAATATTATGTTTAATACATGGTCTTATGACTTGACCTAGCTTTACTTCTTCGATGTGTTCTGTAAAATACACAAGTGGTGTTTGAACAGTGTTGTCAATTTAAAATAGAGTTTAACGTTATAGTATACAAAAAAGTTGATACTAAGAGAGATGTAGATGGCAAGAAAAGAATTTTAATAATGAAATTCAGAACAAACCTTAGAAATACTTGCAAATCAAGTAGTAAGGTGTATGTGAGTACGAACCATCAAGGATCATAAGCACCAACGACCCTAACCACCAAAAACCTCAACCCCCCAAAGGTCCCCTATCCCCAAACTCGAAGGGCACCCCCTCCCTTCCAACTTTTTGGCCCCCCCCCATTTTTTTAATTTTTTTCGTTTTTTTTAACTTTTTAATTATTTTATTTATATATTTTTTTCAACTTTTTTTACATGTCTGAATGAGATGAAACATACTTAAACACAAAAAAATCACATTTAATATTTTCCAAACTCAAAATGAGAATGGTATGGACATGTTAGTCATGACCTTTACTATTAGAAAAATAATGTTTGTAGTAGCACTTTTTCTTATTGCACTAAAAAAAATTTTTGGACTTCGAAATTATTCAACTTTTTTTTTACGTATCTTAAAATGACATAAAATATGCTTACAGCTCTAACAATTGTACTCTATGCTTGCTCAGAGACACGATGCAGCTTTCTCATTGGTACTTTATGGCAGGTTATCGACACCATCTAGTTTATTGCATGTATTAAATCAGTATTTTTTACGCAGTGGAACGATAAACACATAAGTCATATCTTTAAAAAAAAAGTGAAGATGGAGCATTTTAATAAAGTGTGTTCACATGACAATGTTATTGTAGCATTGAATGCCGACAAGGAGAAGCATTTAAACTATGAAAGAAGTACAAGGGGTAGCACTATTGGAAATGTATACATGCATTGTCATGACAGTAAGGAATTAAATTTCTTTGGAGTACCGAAACAATTCAACTCTTATGTTGGTGGATATGCAAGATTGAGATCTCCAGATATGATTAAACTCAAAGAGAATGCCAACATAAAAATAATCATTGATGATAGAGGACAAATCCTTGCTACTGTTGCAGGTAACACATTACCTACTGATACATCCTATCGTCAACTTTCGGGTATTAGCATTCAACGGAAGATCAAAAAAAAGGAAAGGCCTACTCTTCTACTAACATCATAAACCGTATCTTGTCTACGTGCCGAAACTGTTAGCTGTGTAAAAATAATGTGATAATAGACAGTGAAATTGCCAGAAAAAATAAAAAGGGCATTGGCAGAAAATATCCCTATGGAATATTAGGTTTATGATGTTTATGATATCTAAAAATTAAATGCATTATCAACATCATTTGTCGGCTATATCGAATAAAACTGACAAAATCTAAGTATTAGATTGATTAAATTCTATATCAACATCCCTTTATCGAATACATGGGATAAAATTGACAAAATCTAAATATCAGAGTGAATAAATGCTTTAAAAACATCCTTTATTGGATATATCGGATAAAATTTGCAAAATCTCAGTATCAGAGTGATTAAATTCTATATCAACATCCTTATCTCGGCTACATAGGATAAAATTGACAAAATCTAAGTCTTAGAGTGAATAAATTTCTTTTTATCAACATCCTTTGCTAGATACATTGGATAAAATTCATTTTGGATAAAAAACACAGATACATTTTGATATCGGAAATATCAAAACATAGGTTAGGTTAGGTTAGCTTACGTGTGTGCACGTAAGCTAACCTAACCTAACCTATTGTTTTTGATATTTCCGAGCTGCTTTCCCAGTGGTACTCAATGGTAGGTTATTGAGACTATCTAGTTTATTGCGCGTATTAAATCAATAATGTTTTCCTATTGGAGGGGATAAACACCGACACCATATTTTAAAAAAAAGAATTGAAAATGAATTATTCGAAGAGAGTGTGTGCACATGATAAAGTAATTACCACTCTAAGTGAACCTAAATTAACTCAACTTTTTGAATATCTCTCTCACTATGACTGTGTCTGAGCGGGTGTGCTGCCATCTATATCCAGTCTAACCTAAATTCAACGTAACGATGCAAGAAGTCAAAATGAACAGAACTTGGATTTTATGACTGTTATCTGATGTATCCGATAAAAAACTTTGAAAACGAATTTATTTTTTCTGGTACTTAGATTTTGTCAATTTTATCCGATGTATCTGACATGTGATGTTGATAATGCATTTAAGGGATATTGATAAAGCATTTATTCACTCTGATACTTAGATTTTGTCAATTTTATCCCATGTATCTGAGAAAGGGATGTTGATATAGAATTTAATAACTCTGATACTTAGATTTTGTCAGGTTTATCCCATGTATTCGAGAAAGGGATGTTGGTATAGAATTTAATCAATCTGATGCTTAGCTTTTGTCAATTTTATCCGATATAGCCGACAAATGATGTTGATAATGCAATTAAAGGATTTTGATAAAGTATTTATTCACTCTGATACTTAGATTTTGTCAATTTTATCCAATGTATCCGAGAAAGGGATGTTTTATATGGAATTTAATCACTCTGATACTTTTATTCTGTCAGTTTTATCCGACATATCCGACAAAGGATGTTGATAATGAATTTATTCATTCTGATACCTAGATTTTGTCAATTTTTACCCCATATATCCAAGAAAGGGATGTTGATATAGAATTTAATAGCTCTGATACTTAGATTCTGTCAATTTTATCCGACATATTCGACAAAGAATGTTGATATAGAATTTAATTAATCTGATACTTAGATTTTATCAATTTTATCCGATATAGCCGACAAATGATGTTGATAATGCATTTAAAGGATGTTGATAAAGCATTTATTCACTCTGATACTTAGATTTTGTCAATTTTATCCCATATGTCCGAGAAAGAGATGTTGATATGGAATTAAATCACTCTGATACTTAGATTCTGTCAGTTTTATCCAACATATCCGAAAAAAGGATGGTGATAAAGCATTTATTCGCACTGATACTTAGATTTTTTGTCAATTTTATTCAACATATCCGACAAAGGATGCCAATAAAGTATTTATTCACACTTTGACATTTAGATTTTGTTAATTTTATCCAATGTATCTGGCAAAGGATGATGATAAAAAAAAATTTTATTCACTCTAACAATTAGATTTTGTCAATTTTATCCTATGTATCCGAGATAAGGATGTGTATATAGAATTTAATCACTCTGATACTGAGATTTTGTCAATTTTATCCGACATATCGGATAAAAGATGTTGTTAAAGTGTTTTTTCACTCTGATATTTAGATTTTGTCAAATTTTATTCGATGTATCTCACAAAGGATGTTGATAAAAAAAAATTATTCATTCCAACACTTAGATTTTGTCAATTTTATCCCATGTATTCGAGAAAGGGATGTTGATATAGAATTTAATCAATCTAATACTTGGATTTTGTCAGTTTTATCCGATATAGCTGACAAATGATGTTGATAATGCATTTAAAGGATTATTATAAAGCATTTATTCGCTCTGATACTTAGATTTTGTCAATTTTATCCCATGTATCCGAGAAAGGGATGTTGATATGGAATATAGTCACTCTGATACTTAGATTTTTTCAATTTCATCTGACATATCTGATAAAGGATGTTGATAAAGTATTTTTCACTCTGATATTTATATTCTATCAATTATATTCGTTGTATCTGACAAAAGATTTTGATGTAGAATTAAATCATTCTGATTTTTAGATTTTATCCGAGATATCCGACAAAGGATGCTGATAAAGCATTTAATCACTCTGATACTTAGATTTTTTGTCATTATATTTGATGTATTTGACAAAAGATGTTGATAAACAAAATTTGTTCACTCTGATACTTAGCTTTTGTCAATTTTATCCAGCATATCTGACAAAGGATACTGATATAGAATTTAATCAATCTGATATTTAGATTTTGTCAATTATATTCGCTGCAACTGACAAAAGATGTTGCTAAAAAAATTATTCACTCTGACACTTAGATTTTGTTAATTTTATCCCTTGTATCCGGAAAATTTAGAATTTAAATCACTGTGATACTTTGATTTTATCCGAGATATACGACAAAAGATGCTGATAAAGCATTAAATCACTCTGATGCTTAGATTTTGTCAATTATATTTTGATGTATTTGACAAAAGATGTTGATAAAAAATTTATTCACTCTGACACTTAGCTTTTGTCAATTTTATCCAGCATATTCGACAAAGGATGCTGATATAGAATTTTAATCAATCTGATATTTAGATTTAGTCAATTATATTCGTTGTATCTGACAAAAGATGTTGATAAAAAAAATTAATCACTCTGATACTTAAATTTTGTCAGTTTTATCCCATATATCCGAGAAATGGGTGTTGATATAGAATTAAATCACTCTGATACTTAGATTTTATCCGAGATATCCGAAAAAGGATGCTGATAAAGCATTTAATCACTCTGATACTTAGATTTTGTCAATTATATTTGATGTATTTGACAAATTGTGCAATTATATTTGATGTATTTGACAAAAGATGTTGATAATAAAAATTTATTCACTCTAACACTTAGCTTTTGTGAATTTTTATCCAGCATATCCGACAAAGGATGCTGATATAGAATTTAATTAATCTGATATTAAGATATTGTCATTTATGTATTCATTGTATCGGACAATAGATGTTGATAAAAAAAGTTATATTTGATGTGTCTGACAAAAGGTGTTGATAAAAAAAAAATTTATTCACTCTGACACTTAGATTTTGTCAACTTTATCCAACATATCCGACAAAGGATGCTGATATAGCATTTATTCACTCTGATACTTAGAATTTGTCATATATATTCGCTGTATCTGACAAAAGATGTTAATAAAAAAAATTATTCGCTCTGACGCTTAGCTTTTGTCAATTTTATCCCATGTATTCGAGAAATGGATGTTGATACAGAATTTAATCGATCTGATACTTAGATTTTGTCAATTTTATCCGATATACCCGACAAATGATGTTGATAAAGCATTTATTCACTCTGATACTTAGATTTAGTAAATTTGATTCCATGTATCCGAGAAAAAGGGATGTTGATATGGAGTTTAATCACTCTGGTACTTAGATTTTAATCACTCCGATACTTAAATTTTGTCAATTTTATCCGACATATCCGATAAGGATGTTGATAAAGTATTTATTCATTCTAATATTTTATATTTTGCCAGTTTGATTCGATGTATCTGACAAAGGATGTTGATGGAAGCGAATTTAGTCGATAAAGAATGATAATAAAGAATTTGTTTAATTTTTTCATAATTTTTTGAATTAAATTTCTGTATTGTGTAGCCCAAGAGGTGAATTCAAGAAAGAGTTTGTTTACTTGCTTATTTACAATTTTTTAATAATGACATATCCAACAACTGATGTTAATAATGAATTTTATTCATTCTGATACCTAGATTTTGTCAATGTTATCCCATGTGTCTGACAATAGATGTATGCAAATTCCTTTTCTTACATCTCCGATGTTTTAATATAGACATTCTAAACTTTTTGATACGCCAGCTTACTCTAAAAATAATGAACACATAACAATGTAATGCGTAATATATTTTTAATGAAATAATGCTATGTAGATATTAATAAAAAAATATATTATGATACATTATTAATATCAATGATCAACTTTGGACTTTTGATTCTGTTCCATAAAATAGTTCACCATGTTCTCTCTTGATATTGTAGTTATTGTCTTCTCTTAGTTCGTAATCAGTAGAATAATCATTATTCCATTTTGAGTCATACACAATTTTTTTACTGGTGTGTCCTCGACAGGCTCAATATGCTTTTTTTTGTCTTTGGTATAATTTGGTTCATTGACTGTTTGATCAATGGCAGTAACATTTCCTGGTACTGTTTGTTTTTCACCGATCCATCTTTATATTCCATAGTGATATTTTCTGCCAATGCCCTTTTTATTTTCTGGCAATTTAACTGTCTATTATCACCTTATTTTTACAAAAGGTAACAGTTTCGGCACGTAGACAAGATATGGTTTATGATATGATTAGAAGAGTAGGCCTTTCTTTTTTTGATCTTCCTTTGAATGCTATACCCGAAAGCTGACGATAGGATGTATCAGTAGGTAATGTGTTACCTGCAACAGTAGGCAAGGAGTTGTCCTCTATCATCAACGCTTATTTATATGTTGGCATTCTCTTTGAGTGTAATCATCTCTTGAGATCTCAATCTTGCATATCCACCAACATAAGAGTTGAATTTTTTTTTCGGTACTTAAAAGAAATTTAATTCCTTACTGTCGTGACAATGCATGCTTAATTTTCCAATATTGCTACCACTTGTACTTGTTTCATAGTTTAAATACTTATCCTTGTTGGCATTCAATGTTACAATAACATTGTCATGTGAACACACTTTATTAAAATGCTCCATCTTCACTTTTTTAAGAAAAATATGACTTATGTGTTTATCGTTCCACTGCGTTAAAAATACTGATTTAATGCATGCAATAAACTAGATAGTGTCGATAACCCACCATAAAGTAGCCAGTGGGAAAGGCGCATCGTGTATCTGAGCAAGCATAGAGTACAATTGTTTAGAGCTGTAAGCATATTTTATGTCATTTTAAGATAAGTTAAGACAAAAAAACAAAAAACGAGGTGAATAATTTCGAAGTCCAAAAAAAAAAGATTTTAGTCCAATAAAAAAAGTGCTACTACAAACATTATTTTTCTAATAGTAAAGGTCATGACTAACATGTCCATACCATTCTCACTTTGAGTTTGGAAAATATTAAATGTGATTTGTGTTTTGTTTTAAGTATTTCATCTCATTCGAAGACATGTCGAAAAAAGGTGAAAAAAAATATATCATGTTAAAAAATAATAAAAAAAGTTAAAAAAAAATTCAAAAAAATGGGGAGAGGGCAGTTGGGGGGGAGAGGGCGCCCTTCGAGTTTGGGGATAGGGGGCCCTTGGGGGGTTGAGGTCTCTGGTGGTTAGGGTCATTGGTGCTTATGATCCTTGATGGTTCGTACTCACATACACTTACTACTTGATTTGCAAGGATTTCTAAGGTTTGTTCTGAATTTCATTATTAAAATTCTTTTCTTGCCATCTACATCTCTCTTAGTATCAACTTTTTTAGTATACTATAACGTTAAACTCTTTTTAAATTGACAACACTGTTCAAACACCACTTGTGTATTATACAGAACACATCGAAGAAGTAAAGCTAGGTCAAGTCATAAGACCATTTTATCATCGCTAACCATTTCCATAGATCGATATTGTTCCAAATTTATAATAAATAAGCTATGAGTTAACAACCCCGAGGGTTACCTTAACTGATAATCACCAATTCACAAATGCTATACCCTTTTTTTGGCAATTAGAGTTAGATTTAGAAGCGACACATTCCTAACAAACTAGTCTTGACTAAAGGCAGTTTTCCAATAATCAGTTAACCCTTTTCTCCACCTTCATACGATCCAGTTCGCAAATGCTATCTAGCTCTGTTTTTTCCCTATTATTCAATTAATATCGTTCGTATAGTCCAATTCACAAATGCTATACCCTTTTTTTCAATTAGAGTTAGCTTTAGCAGTGACACGTTCCTAACAAACTAGTCTTGACTAAAGGCAATTGTCCAATAATCAGTTTAATCCTTTTTTCTCCACCTTCATACGATCCAATTCGCAAATGCTATCTAGCTCTGTTTTTTCCCCTATTATTCAATAATATCGTTAGAATAGTCCAATTCGCAAATGCTATGCCCTTTTTTTCTCCACCTTCATACGATCCAATTCACAAATGCTATCTAGCGACACAATCCTAACAAACTAGTTTTGACTAAAGGCAATTGTCCCAAAAATTAGAAACCAGTCTGATAGCACATACTTCAAAGAAATGGAACAGTGGATAATGCATGGGTGATGGACAGATTTTCCTCCAAAATCTTTCCTAAATACGCAATTTGACAATTTCAAGTTTTTGGTTATTTTGTATTTAAAAAAAAAAAAAAAAAAAAAAAAAAAAAAAAAAAAAAAAAAAAAAAAAAAAAAAAAAACATGTTTATGATGAAAGTGTCTCAAAAACCCGTCTATTTACGCAATTTGAAAATTTTCTAGTTTTTGGTTTTAAAAAGAAAAACACGTTATGATGAAAGTGCCTCAAAAACCCGTCTGGTTGCGTTATACAATCTTAATTACTTTCAAAACGTGTTTGATCACTTTATAGTTATATAATATAAAAGGATTGGTCGTTTTTTTGCAATGTGTTCATAAAAAGGTAACTAGAACTTTAAATTTCAAATCAAATGAGCCACTTCAGAAATTTATACGACCTCTCCTTACATAAAAACTTTATATGCCGCGGGGCATAACCTAAAACACTTGCCCCCGGACTCTGGAGGTTTGTGTCAACCTCGGAGTTTTTATTATCTGATGTTTGAGCTATTTTTTAGCAAAAACTACTATCTCAAAATTTTTATCGGATGGGTTTGGGGAAAAAAGAGCGTGAAAGGGGGGGGGGCTAATTTCCCTTAAATCTCTTTAGAGTCTTTAAAAGTGAGCTAGAACTTTCAATTTTCAATCAAAAAAGCCTCTCTGAAGTTTATACGAGTATCCCTTCTACAAGAACCATATATGACCCCAGCGTATAACTTACAACGCCTGTTCCCAGGCCCTGGGGGTTTGTGTCAACCCCGGAGTTTTATTATCTAATGTTTGAACTATTTTGAACAAAATGGTCATTCCATAATTTTATCGAATGGGTTTGGGGAATAAGTCAGATTGTGGGGGGAGGGGCTAGTTGCCCTCCGATGTCTTTTTGACTCTGAAAAAGTGAAATAGAACTTTTAATTTCCAAGAAAGATGCCTGTTAAACCTAGAAAGGTAAGCTTCCCAAAAAGTTACGTAGATGGCAAGCTTTCGTAAAAATTACTACTTGAGGAAACATTTACTTCTAAAACTCATCATAAAAGTATATTTTAAAAATAAATAAGAATTATTAAAACCAAATCTCCAAATAGTGTATTAAACAGGACAAAAGTATGTGTCATTTCTTAGAGTCACATGATAAGCACGACTTCACATGGTGTTCACCGCTGAATGGGCTTTTTTTTCCGTGGTTGCAAAAATTGGTAGTCATTCAACGAATGCACGCTGGACAAAGGCTACGGTTTTTTTCTTCACCCTTCTTCAGACGTCGTTAAACGTACTTTACTGTCACCTCCGTTGTTTGACTGATATTGAGTCTGATCGAATTCTGCAAAGTTGAGGAAGTTGCCTCAATTTTTCTCCACATTATTTTTGAGGGGGAGTTGCCCCCCAACCAATAATGTGGAAAAAAATTATTATACATCTCATACCCCTTGACTAAAAGGATATGGACCTATATTGCCTCCCCCCTCCCCCCCCCCCCCACAATAATAATGCTGTATATTCGCCCCTGGATTGGGGAACAAACAATTTAAATCAGAAAATGGTCAAATTCAGCATTTTCATATGCTATAAACCTGACGAAATTTGCTACGAAGCTTATAAACAACGATAGAAAACAGATCTCACCTTATAGTCTGAAAAGGCTTAAAATTATACAGTTTTAATAAACAAAAATCAATTTTCCTGAATAGGTGAGATAGTTACGTAGATGGTAAGCTTTCGTAAATTTTACTACTCACCCTTAATATTTCCCAAAGTGGTTCAGATAATAAAACCTCACTGACGGCAAAAAGCTGGCTAATCTTAATATGAGCATATCGGGGAGGTCAGGCCGTCCAATGCGTCCGTTTCCATGGTAGCTGCGAAAACGCGTTTTGGTGTCGTAAATTTTACGAATGCTAACCCTTCGAGGGTTAAAATTCAAACTCAAAATGACCAGAAATTGCTTGATTTTCATATTCAATCTAAGTATTACTCGCTTTGAGATCTATTTATTCATTTATATTATTACTTGTTTAAATGCTTTTGCTATCATTCTTTATTTAATTTCTGTTCGTTTGGGGTTTCATTTGTTCTTTAATAGTAATTTTTGGTCGTTTTGAGTTTGAATTTTAACAGGTATTTGTATCCTCTGATCTTAAGTTTAAAAGGGTCTTAATTTTCTTTGAAAAACTTATTTTTCGGAAATCTTTTTTTAATTAGTTTTTGTTCGTTTTTTATTCCAAAAAATTTCAAGTTTTTTGAAAATTCCTTATTTCAAAATCAAACTTTAAAAAATATCAAATATTCATCAAAGTATCAAAACTAATGTCAAAATAAAAAATGGGTTTAGTCAACTCGGAGTTTTTTATTATCTGATGTCTGAACTATTTTTAACAAAACTTCTATTTCAAAATTTTTATCGGATGGTTTTGTGGAAAAAGGGCGTGGGGGGACTACATTAAGCTTCGGTCTCTTTTGACTCTTTAAAAGTGAACTAGTTTCTATTTTCAATCAACTGAGACCTCTCTGCAGTTTATACGAGTATCCCTTCTATAAGAACCATATATATCCCCAGAGTATAACTTACAACGCCTGTCCCTGAGCCCAGGGGGTTGTATCGACCCTGGAGTTTTAATATCTGATGGTTGAACTATTTTTAACAAAATTGTCACCTGAACTTTTTATCGGATGGGTTTTTCCATCCGATACACCCAAAGGCGTGGAGGGCTGGAGGAGCTAGTTGCCTCCGATCTTTTTCCACTCTGAGAAAATAAACTATAACTTTTAATTTCCATTCAAATGAACACTCTCTGAAGTTTATACGAGCATACCTTCCATAAGAACCATATATGCCCCCAGAGCAATGCTTATAACACCTGCCTTGGCCCTGGGGGGGGGGGGAGTTGACACAGGAATTTTTCTTATCTGACCTTTGAACTATTTTAAACGAAATTACCATACGTAAAGGAGTTTTTGTTATATGATCTTTGAACTATTTTAACAAAATGGCTACCTCAATTTTTTTATCAGATGTGTTTGGGGAAAAAAGGACTTGGGGGGCCAGTTTCCCTCTGATTACTTTTTGACTCTTAAAAAGAGCACTAGGACTCTTGATTTCTAATTGAATGAGCCCCCTTTGAAGTTTATCAGACGACCTATTCTGTATGAAGTGTCTCTGGTAAAAAAAATAAATGGAGCGTGGGGGAAGGCTAGCTAACCTCCAATCACTTTTGACTCTTAAAAAGTGAATTACAACTTTCAATTTCCAATAAATTGAGCCCTCTAGGAAGTTTATAGGATCATACCTTCCATAACAACCATATATGCCCCCAGGGCATAACTTACAACGCCTATCCCCGGGCCCTGTGGGGCTCTGTCGACACCGGAGTTTATTTTTTTATCAGAACTTTGAACTATTTTTAACAAAATTCTATCTCAAATTTTTATCTGATACATTTAGAGCGAAGAGTAGGGGGGGGCTAGTTGCACTCCGATCTCTTTTGACTCTTAAAAAGTGAACAAGAACTTTCACTTTCCAATCAAATGAGCCCTCTCCGAAGTTTATAACGAGCATCCCTTCCATAAGAACTATATATGCCCCTAGAGTATTACTCATAACGCCTGCCTCCGGGCCCTGGCGGGTTCCGTCGACACAGAAATTTTTCTTATGTTACCTTTGAACTATTTTTAATGAAATGGCTATTCTAAAAATTTTATTGGATGAACTTGGGGTAAAAAGGGTGTGTGGGGGGGGGGCCTGCTGCACTCGGATATCTTTTGACTCTTAAAAAATTGAACCAGAACTTTCAATTTCCAATCAAATGAGCCCCCTCTGACCTTTATACGAGCATCCCTTTTCATAAGAACCATATACACCCCAGGAAAAAACTTACGACGCCTATCACCCGGGCTCTGGGGGGAGTTTTTTGTTATCTAATTTTTTGAACAATTTCGAAAACACTGGCTATCTCAATATTTGTAGCAGATGAGTTGGGGAAAAAAGAGCGTGGGGGGGGCTAGTTTAGCTCTCTTGACTCTTGAAAAGTCAACTAGAACTTTCAATTTCCAATCAAATGCCCTCTATGAAGTTTATACGAGCATCCCTTTCATAAGAACCATACATGCTCTTAGGGCAAAGCTTAGAACGCCTTCCCCTGTGCCCTGGGGGTTCTATTGACCCCGGATTTTTTCTTATCCGACCATTGAACTATTTTTAAACAAAATATCTATCTTAAAATTTTCATCAGATTGGTTTTGAAAAAGAAGGCGTGGGGGAGGGGGGCGGGCTAGCTACCCTCGGATCTCTTTTGACTATAAAGTGAGCTTGAAAGCTTGAACTTTCAATATCCAATCAAATGAACCCTCTCTGAAGTTTATACGAGCATCCCTTTCATACGAACAATATATGCACCAGGGCATAACTTAAAACGCCTGCCCCCGGGCCCTGGTGGGTCGACACCTGAGTTTTTGTTATCTGACTTTTTGAGCAATTTTAACCTAATGGCTATCTCAAAATTTTATTGGATACATTTTGGGAAAAATGGGCGTGGGTTGGGGGGGGGGGCTAGTTGCCCTCCAATCTCTTTTGACTCTAAAAAAGTGAACTAGAACTTTCAATTTCCAATCAAATGAGCCATCTCTGAATATTTTACGAGCATCCCTTCAATAAGAACCATATATTTACCCAGGGCATAACTTACAACACCTACTCTTGGCCCTGGGGGGCTGTGTTGACCCCTGAGTTTTTGTTATGTGGTCTTGGAATTATTTTAAAAAAAGCTATCTCAAAGTTCTTATCGAATGGGTTTGAGGAAAAAAGGGCCCTCTTTGAAGTTAATACGAGCATCCCATCTATAAGACCCATATATATACCCCCAACATAACTTACAACGCCTGCCCCGGGGCCCTGGGGGGTTGTGTCGACACCGGAATTTTTGTTATATGATCTTTGAACTATTTTTAACAAAAAACCTATCTTAAAGTTTTTTCTGGATGCATTTGTGAAAAAAGGTTTGGGAGGGGGGGGGGGTGGTCTGGTTACCCTCCAATGTCTTTTTGACGCTTAAAAAGTGAACTAGAACTTTCAATTTCCAATCAAATGAGCCCTCTCTGAAGTTTATACGAGCATTTCTTCCATAAGAACCATATATGCCCCCTGGGCATAACTTATAGCCCTTGCCCCTGAAGACTGTGGGGGAAGTGTCCTGCTCAAAACACATAATTTCCATACAACTTTCAACTGCGTTGAACAAAATGGCTGTATCAAAATTTTGATTGGATGTGTTTTTGGCGAATTGGTGGGCGTGGAAGGGGTGTCAGTTGCCTTAGAGTAACTTTCCACTATTAGAAACGGAACTAGCCATTTAAATTTCCAATCAAATGGTTCCTTCTTAAGTTTCTACGACAACATTGTCTATACAAAACCTTATATACCCCAGGGTATTGCTTACAACCCTTGCCCTGAGAGCTGTTGAGGTGTTTTGTCATCCTCAAAGACCTAATTTCCAGAACTTAAAACTACGTTTAATAAAATGGCTATCTTCAAATTTTAATTGGATGCGTTTGGGGAAAAGGTGGGCGTGAGAGGGGGATTAGTTGCCCTCCAATTGCTTTCGACTATTAAAAAGGGCACTAGCCATTTAAAATTTCCAATCGAATGAGCCTTTTTTTGAAGTTTCTACGACAACGCTTTCTATAAAATCCTTATATGCATCCAGGGCATAACTTAAAACCCTTGCCCTGAGGGTTGTGGGGGAGTGTCCTCCTCAAAAAAATATTTTCTATGGGGAAATCAGCTACGCTGAACATAATGGCTATCTAAAATTTTGATTGGATGTGTTTGGGGGAATGATGGGCGTGGGGGGGCTAGTTGCCCTCCAATGACTTTTGACTATTAAAAAGGGCACTAGCCCTTTGAATTTCCAATCGAATGGGCCTTTTTGTAAGTTTTTATGACAACGCCTTCTATAAAAACCTTATATGCCCCCAGGACATAACTTAAAACCCTTGTCCTGAAGGTTGTGGGGGGAGTGTCCTCCTCAAAAACATATTTTCTATCTGGAAATCAACTACGTTGAACACAAATGGCTATCTCAAAATTTTGATTTGTTGGTTTGGCGGAATGATGGGCTTGGTGGGGGGGGATAGTTGCCCTCCAATCACTTTTGACTATTAAAATGGGCACTAGAACTCTCTATTTCCAATCGAATGTGCCCCTTTTGAAGTTTCTACGATGACCCCTTCCATATGAAGTGACTCTGGGGAAAAAAATAATAATAATAATAATCATAATAATAATAATAATAAATTGGAGCCGTATGGCCTTTACTATAGGCAACGCTATAGCGTTTGCCTGTGATATACCTTTTTTGTTAAAATTTTTGTGTCTAAAGTTCGTCTATTATTATAAATGATTTAGACAGTGGTCTCGTATTTAATAGTCAATTTGAAGGACAACAGATTGCTCTTTATTAACATTTTATTCCACCGAACTGTTTGAACACAAAAAAAAAACATTTCCATTTCTGTATCGATCAATTTTTCAGTCTCCATCTTTAATCATCCTTAAACAATGCTGAAGAAAAAAAAAACCCACTGTTTAAGAAGTTAAATATTTAAATTATTAAGAAGGCTATTTTTCATTGAAATATACCTTTTTTGTTATAATTTTTGCGTCTAAAGTTTTTCTGTTATTATAAATAATTTAAATTGTGGTCTCATATGTAATAGTCAATTTGAAGGACACGGATTGATCTTTACTAACATTTTATTCCATGGAACTGTTTGAATATGAAAAAAAAAATAAAAACCCATTTCTAGTTCTCTATCGATCAATTTCTCAGACACCATCTTTAATCATTCTTAAATAATGCTGAAGAAAAAATCCCACTGTTTATCGGTATTAAATTATTAAGAAGGCTATTTATTCATTGAAATACACCTTTTCATTATAATTTTTGTGTCTAAAGTCCGTCTATTATTATAAATAATTTGGACAGTGGTCTCGTATGTAATAGTCAATTTGAAGGACACAGATTGCTCTTTACTAACATTTAATTCCATCAAACTGTTTGAACATAAAAAATAAATAAATAAATGAAAACCCATTTCTATTTCTTTATCGATCATTACTAAGACACCATCTTTATATTGTGAAGAAAAAAAAACACTGTTTATCGGTATTCAATTATAATTTTTGTGTCTAAAGTTCGTTTCATCATTATAAATAATATGGATAGTGGTCTCGTATGTAATATTCAATGTTTGAAGGACACAGATTGCTTTTTACTAACATTTTATTCTATCAAACTGTTTGAACATAAAAATAAAATAAAAAACCCATTTCTATTTCAGTATTGATCAATTTCTAAGACACCATCTTTAATCGTTCTTAAACAATGCAGAAGAAAAGAAAAACACTGTTCATCAGTATTAAATTATTAGAAATGTTAGTCTGTTAATGATACGTTGAACTCACTTCACCCTGTCTAACTCTCAATAAAGCGTAAAATAGATTTTCACTTTTGACATTCCCAGAAAGATCACGAGTGATCCATATCAATCTGTTTTGCTATAAATTTTGCTATAAAAAAGAAATATGAACAGCAGACCGTCCAGACCGCATTATATTAATAACCCCTCAGCTTTATCAGCTAAGTAGATATTAAAGGTTTTTGTTCTACATGGCGGCGCTGTATTTATATTCCTTCCTATAAAGTAGGCCAATGTTCACGTACGAAAAATGTGATAAATCCCGGAATAAATAATTTAATGCTCGTCCAGCGTCACAAGCTATTTTTAGATCTAGTTTCTTACATGAGTAGATTCTTTGTCATAGCCTATTTTTAGATCTAAATTCGGACTATGGAGATGTTGTTGTTCTGGCTCTACTCCAATTGTCTCCCAAATAAGGAGCCCCTTTTGGACCTGCACCCCTTTTACTACTGTTACTTCCCCTCCAATCACTCTTGACTATTAAAAAGGGCATTAGCCCTTTGAATTTCCAATCGAATGAGCCTGTTTTGAAGTTTCAACGACAACTCCTTCTATAAAAACCCTTATATGCCTCCAGGGTATAACTTAAAAACCCTTGCCCTGAGGGTTGTGGGGAAGTGTCCTCCTCAAAAACATATTTTCTATTCGAAAATCAACTACGCTGAACAAAAAGGCTATCTCAAAATTTTTTGTTGGATGTGTGGGGGAATGACGGGTGGGGAGGGGAAGGGGCTAGTTGCCCTCCAATCACTTTCGACTATTAAAAAGGGCAAAACCCCTTTGAATTTCCAATCGGTTGAGCCTGTTTTGAAGTTTCTACTTACAACAACGCCTTCTATAAAAAACCTTATATGCCCCCAGGGTATAACTTAAAACCTTTGCCCTGAGGGTTGTGGGGAAGTGTCCTCCTCTAAAACATATTTTCTATTGGGAAATCAACTACACTGAACAAAATGGCCATCGCAAAATTTTGATTGGATGTGTGGGGGAATGATGGGCGGGGGGGCTAGTAGCCCTCCAGTCATTTTCGACTATTAAAAAGGGCACTAGTCCTTTGAATTTCCAACCGAATGAGCCTGTTTTGAAGTTTCTACGACAACACCTTCTATAAAAACCTTATATGCCCCAAAGGGTATAACTTAAAACCTTTGCCCTGAGGGTTGTGGGGAAGTGTCCTCCTCTAAGACATATTTTCTATTCGGAAATAAACTATACGCTGAACAAAATGGCCATCACAAAATTGTGATTGGATGTGTGGGGGGAATGATGGACGGGGGGGAGGGCTAGTAGCCCTCCAGTCATTTTCGACTATTAAAAGGGCACTAGCCCTTTGAATTTCCAATCGAATGAGCTTGTTTTGAAGTTTCTTCTACGACAACACCTTCTATAAAAACCTAAATGCCCCCATGGCATACCTTGAAAACCCTTGTTCTGAGGATTGTGGGGGAGTGTCCTCCTCAAAAACATAATTTCTATCTGGAAATCAACTACGCTGAACAAATTAGCTATCTCAAAATTTTTATTGGATATGTTTGTAGGAATGATGGGCGTGGGGGGGGAATAGTTGCCCTCCAATCACTTTCGACTATTAGAAAGGGCACTAGCCCTTTGAATTTCGAATCGAATGAACCTGTTTTTGAAGTTTCTACGACAACGCCTTCTATAAAAACCTTATATGCCCCCAGGGCATAACTTAGAACCCATGCCCTGAGGGCTCTGGGGGAGTGTCCTCTCCTCAAAAAACATATATTTTCTATGGGGAAATCAACTACGCTGAACAAAATGGCCATCTCAAAATTTTGATTGGATGTTTTTTCGGGAAATGATGGGTGGGGGGGGGCTAGTTGCCCTCCAATCACTTTTCGACTATTAAAAAGGGCACTAGCCCTTTGAATTTCCAATTGAATGAGCCTGTTTTGAAGTTTCTACGACAACGCCTTCTATAAAAACCTTATAGGCCCCCAGGGTACAACTTTAAAACCTTTGCCCTGAGGGTTGTGGGGAAGTATCCTCCTCTAAAACATATTTTCTATTGGGAAATCAACTACACTGAACAAAATGGCCATCGCAAAATTTTGATTGGATGTGTGGGGGAATGATGGGCGGGGGGGGCTAGCAGCCCTCCAGTCATTTTCGAATATTAAAAATGGCAATAGCCCTTTGAATTTCCAATCGAATGAGCCTGTTTTTGAAGCTTCTACGACAACACACCTTCTATAAAACCTTATATGCCCCAAAGGGTATAACTTAAAACCTTTGCCCTGAGGGTTGTGGGGAAGTGTCCTCCTCTAAGACATATTTTCTATTCGGAAATAAACTACGCTGAACAAAAAGGCCATCGCAAAATTTTGATTGGATTTTGAATACGCTGAACAAATTAGCTATCTCAAAATTTTTATTGGATGTGTTTGTGGGAATGATGGGCGTGGGGGGGGGAATAGTTGCCCTCCAATCACTTTCGACTATTAAAAAGGGCACTAGCCCTTTGAACTTCAAATCGAATGAGCCTGTTTTGAAGTTTCTACGACAACGCCTTCTATAAAAACTTATATGCCCCCAGGGCATAACTTAAAGCCCATGCCCTGAGGGCTCTGGGGGAGTGTCCTCGTCAAAACATATTTTCTATGGGGAAATCAACTAAGCTGAACAAAATGGCTATCTCAAAATTTTGATTGGATGTGTTTCGGGAAATGATGGGTGAGGGGGGGCTAGTTGCCCTCCAATCACTTTCGACTATTAAAAAGGGCACTAGCCCTTTGAATTTCCAATTGAATGAGCCTGTTTTGAAGTTTCTATGACAACGCCTTCTATAAAAACCTTATAGGCCCCCAGGGTATTACTTAAACCCCTTTGCCCTGAGGGTTGTGGGGAAGTGTCCTCTTCAACAACATATTTTCTATTCGGAAATCAACTACGCTGAACAAAATGGGTATCTCAAAATTTTGATTGGATGTGTTTGGGGGAATGATAGGCATGGGGGGGGGGGGGCTAGGTGCCCTCCGATCACTTTCGACTATTAAAAGGGCACTAGCCCTTTGAATTTCCAATCGAATGAGCCTGTTTTGAAGTTTTTACGACAACGCCTTCTATAAAAACCTTATATGCCCCCAGGGCATAACTTAAAACCCTTGCTCTGAGGGTTGTGGGGGAGTGTCCTCCTCAAAAACATATTTTCTATCTGGAAATCAACTACGCTGAAAAAAATGGCTGTCTCAAAATTTTTATTGGATGTGTTTGGGGGAATGATGGGTGGGGGGTGGGGGATGACAGGTTGCCCTCCAATCACTTTCGACTATTAAAAGGGCACTAACCCTTTGAGTTTTCCAATCGAATGAGCCTGTTTTGAAGTTTCTATGACAACGCAAGTTGCAAGTTTAGTGGAAAAGTTTTATGTTATTTTGGAAAAATAGAATTGATCAATAACTTATTTCTGTTTTTTCATTGAGAAGATTCAGAACAGAAGTTTGAACTTTTTCCTTCACTTCGTTGAGAAAATTTATAATGGAAGTATAACTTTTTATCTTCCGGGAAAATATTCACAACTATGGTATTACTTTTTCTATCTACCATCGAAACATTTAGAATAGAACTTTAAATTTCTTTGTCTTGATGAACTTAAAACTAAAAGTGGAAGATTTTTGTTTTCTCTAGAGAAAATAGAATTGAATTGTGTTCTTTGATAAAATTCAGAAGAGAACTTGAACTTTTTCTATCTTCTATGGAAATTTTGGAACATTATTTTAAATTTTTTTTTCATCTCTTAGAGAAAAATCTGAACTGAAGCGGAAAAGTTCTAAATTATTTTGAAAAATAGAATTTAACAATAACTTATTTCTTTTTCATTGAGAAAATTTAGAATTAAAGTGGAACTTTTTATCTTCCAGGTAAGTATTTGCATCTAAGGTATAATTTCTTCTATTTTTCTACGGAAAATTTAGAATGGAACTTTAATTTTTGTGTCTTTGGGGAAATAAGAACTGAAGTGGAAGCTTTTTATTTTCTCTCTGGTGAAAAATTAGAATTGAAGTGTGTTCATTGATAAAATTCAGAAGAGAACTTGAACTTTTCTATCTTCTTTGAAAAATTTGGAACATTATTTTAAATTTTTTCATTTCTTTGAGAAAGATCTGAATTGAAGTGGAAAATTTTTTATATTTATTTTGGAAAAATAGAATTGATCAATAACTTAGTTCTTTTTCATTGAGAAAATTCTGAATAGAACTTGAACTTGACTTTTTCTTCACTTCGTTGAGAAAATTTAAAATTGAAGTAGAACTTTTTATCTTCGGTAGAGAGAATATTTACAACTATGGTACAGCTTTTTCTATCTACTACGGAAAAATTTAGAATAGAACTTTAAATTTCTTTATGTCTTGGTGAAATTAAAACTGAAGTGGAAGATTTATATTTTTCTCTGGAGAAATTAAAATTGAATTGTGTTCTTTGGTAAAATTCAAAAGTGAACTTAAATTTTTTCTATCTTCTATGAAAAATTTGGAACATTATTTGATATTTTTTCATCTCTGAGAAAAATCTGAACTGAAGTGGAAAATTTTTATATTATTTGGAAAAATAGAATTGAACAATAACTTATTTCTTTTTCATTGGGAAAAAATTTAGAATTAAATTGGAACTTTTTATCTTCAAGGTAAAGTATTCACATCTGACTATTCTCTTGTCACTTGCCAAATCTAAGGTAACCCCAAACTTTTCTATTTTTTTACGGGAAAATTTAGAATGGAACACTAATTTTTTATGTCTTTGGGGGAAATAACAACTGAAGTGGAAGCTTTTTATTTTTTTCTGGTGAAATTAGAATTGAAGTGTGTCCTTTGGTAAAATTCAGAATTGAAGTGGAACTTTTTCTATCTTCTATGAAAAATAAGAAAAATTAATTTTTATTTTTTTTCTCATTTTTTCATCTCTTTCTATGGAAAAACATAAGAATAAATTAATTTATTTTTTTGTTTGAGAAAGATCTGAATTGAAGTGGAAAATTTTTTCTATTATTTTGGAAAAACCGAATTGATCAATAACTTATTTATTTTTCAT